>CM055659.1:14064682-14212869 GCA_029378335.1 Agrilus mali
AAGACAAATGGAATCAAAAATTACCCTTTGTTGAATTTGCAATCAATAATTCATTCTCCAGATCTACTAATCAAACCCCATCGATGTTATTATTTGGTGTAAGTCAGCGAGATCGCAACGATGATCTCAGAAGTTTTATTGAATTACAGAATAATAAAGACAGAACATTAGAAAATATCCGCGAGGATGCACAACATCAAAATTTAAAATTACAACAATATGTAAAATAAAATTTTGAATATAACATTTTGTTCTTATACATTTTAATCTTAATCCTTTTAACTTTTGTTTTGATCAATAAAGTTTTATATATCTATTTTCTGTTTATTGGTTGGGAAAGGCTGTTGGTTTCGAATGAATGAGGTCATTTGTTTAATGTTGGGTAGACCCATAGGTAATACATAAGCAGACGGTAAACAAACAATCAGAGAATAAGAAATACATTTGGCAGTCTGTGTTGTGTTCGCCTTTTGAGTTAACGAATTGTGTGTATCGAGAATGATACAGAAATAATAATAAAAAATAGCATGCTTTCACCCCTAGTGCACTGTTGCCCGGTCAAATGGCCGTGGTTCCTTCGAGTGGGGCTACTCGCAATTGGGGGGTGTTGCGGGCTACTCGAATGACATGATTCTGGTGGCGAGGGTAGCTTCATGTAAGTGCCCCACATCCGATCATTGAGATGCTAGTTCCTAAGGGGACTGGGCGTCTGGGGAAGCCTTTACTTATTTTAGGGTGACTCTAGCTAGTTGTCGAAGAATAGAAATACGTATGTATATACAAACTGGTAAAATATTGAATACCTGTACAATATTGATGGTTCAACCGAGCTAAAGGGGGGAGGCAAACCCCCCGGTGAGTACATTAATGTTTATTTATTGGTTGTCAGTAACTGTTATTTATTTTGGGTCTACCGGAAAATCTGTTTGATCATCCTAAGTGCAGTCAGGATCTGCTAGGGAAAAGTATCCCATGTTATTAGGTGAGATGATTAACACTTGATCATTATTATTTATATTTTTCTTATGTGTTATATAATTTAACGCCCTGTATAACAAAAATCTAAGTTTAACAGTTCAGAAGTGGGATTGTCCTTACACAGCTCTCTTGACTGCACTACGTGATTTTGATATCGTTATCACCAGCCTTTCTTTTGTGGCTAGTAATAAACACTCTGTATATTAAGTTAACTTCTTAAGAAAGTATCTGAATTGTTTCACCGTATAGGAACCGAGTTGTTCATTAAAATAAACAAATAAATTCTAGAGTCGCTTTATGTAAGTCGATAACTTGCTCTGGATAAAACTGTTCATGTTATATACCTAAAATGTTGTCGTGGCTTAAAAAACATACATATTATTTCTACGAAAAATTCAATATTGTATCGTTCAGAATAGTGACGTGATATTAGAATTTCGTGCAAGACGAATTCAAAACAAAACTGTGTACAGTTGTGTTCTAGTGTTATTAAAGTAAGGAAGAAGTGAATATTTCTAATGGAAGTGACTTAATTAGTGTATAACTGTATTAAAAAAAAAAAATATCATTAGGTGTTTTTGTTCTTATAATACAGTGTGATTAAAAACTAGACAAACTTACAGACATTTTAAATTGTGTTATTTATAGAGTACATTAGTGTGTAACCAGGTGAGTCATTGTCCTGTTAAATCTCAAAAAAAAAAAATTTTTAAGCTTGATAAATGAAACATTAATCTTACTCATTCATTTATAAAAGGTTGCAAAAATCAAATTGCTTGATTTTTATATTATAGTAACGGTCATTAATTAGTAAACGCAATTGGGACTACAGTTCATGACGTAGTCAGATTTAAAAAAAAACTAGAATATTTTTTTTCCTTCTTGACACAGAATGCCGAGACAAATCGCTCGCAAAAGAACAAGTTCTCCTTTGTCATCCACATCGTCGGAAGACAACACAGTGGCAACCACATCAACCACTGACACTCAAATAAAAAAAATCAAATCTAATGAATGTAGTTCAAAATATGGTTCGCATTATGGAAACGCAATCGAACATTTCTGCCAATAAAATACTATCACCCAAAAATACTATGGTACCAGATTTTAATCCAGAAGACGAAAATCAATCTATAATTCGATGGTGCCAACGTGTAGACGAGTTAAAGGAACTATGTAACTGGAGCGAAGAAGCAACTGTTTTTAATGCCATATCCAAGCTTAGTGGTCTTGCTCAAACTTGGTACCGTAGTCTACCAACCATTCAACACAACTGGCAGGAATGGAAGCAGTTACTTATAAACGCTTTCCCACCAAAAAGGGACTTCTTCAAAACTCTCCAAAATATGATGCAAAGAACAAAGAAACGGGACGAATCATTCATTGTGTATTTCTATGAAAAATCTGCACTGCTCAATGAGTGTAAAATAACTGGTTCAGATGCCGTATCGTGCATAATAGGGGGCATCCACGACAATGTTATTCAGACTGCAGCTAGGGCAAATGACTATCAAAGTCCCGAAGCACTTCTACAGTATTTGAAAAGCTGTGAAGAAAATCTTCAAATCCGACAACCGCAAATGAAAGTACGAAGTAACAAGAACCCTTATATCCGTAGAACCTTTGAACGACGCAATCAAATTAATTGCTATAACTGCAAGAAGCCAGGACATAGAGCATCCGAGTGTAGAACACCTACTTGTACCAAATGCAGACGATGGGGCCACAAAACCGAAGACTATCGAAGTATTGGAAAACAAAATAAGACCCCCACATCCAACAAATTTGAAAAAGTCTTATGACTAGTAACGGAGGACAACAAAAAATATTTTAAGGATGTCACAGTAGCTGGAAAAATACTACATGCATTCATAGACTTTGGTGCTAGTTGTAATTTGATACGTCTTTCCGACGCCATTAGTACGTCATTACCCATTGACAAAAGCGCATTCACTCTGTCGAGGTCAGAACAGACGAAAAAGGTTCACCTAATCACTCAGCAGACACCACAAGAAATAATTAAATAAAAATTGAAATTACAAGAAAGAGGATGCAAAAGATAACGTTACATCTATGAAGTAAATGCCACGTGGCAACTAAAAAAATTTGAAAAAAAAAATTAATTAGTATAAAAATGAGTGCATACCAAAAATGAGTTCAAAAGAAATAATTAATTTAAAGGAATCTACATAAACTATTAAGATGAAAAGGAGACTGGATTAGAAACAAAAATTTTCACCAGAACATTGATCACAAAACCCTAACAGAAGAACACACACACACACGTCACGTCAGAGTCAAGGATCGAGGAAGAAGACCTCGAGCACCGACCGGAAAATTTCATCGATCCCTCCATCGATCGCTTAGTCCTGCGCGAAGGTTGTTAGACGGAAGGTTGATCAACGTTAAGAAATAATCAACAAAACTGAACTAAGACAAAGACAAACTGAATCGAATTAAATAAAACTTTGGTAACGGGATTTTTCATAGAAAAAAAACGTTACAACCGGGAAAAGAATATTGTTACGAGTACTTGCCGATTAAGTTGGTGTGAGCATAATTAACATCTTCCCTGAATACATAAGGAATATTCCCGGCTTTCCCTGCAACATCTAGAAAACACCAGCAACGATCAATGGGGAAACAATTGGATTACTAGACAGCTGTAGAATTACCAAGAAAAAGGCTGAACAGACTATATAAAGGCGAGACACTCACACCGAGTTAGTTAACAGTGAACAGCTGATGTTTGGAAAATAGACTAGGATAGATGCACGACTCTCGGTTTTTTTTTTGGATGACACTCAGCGCCATCCTTTGTTTGCCCCACATTAATAAGACGATACTTGGAATATATATAAATGGAAATGACAAAGAAAACTTTCAAAAATATTGCGCCATCTATATATAAAACTATGAAACATCAATTAAGGCGCGCATTTCAAAATTAAACCAAATTTGTTTTATTGGAAATTGAAAAAAAAAACAAATATTATATTAACAAATTTATTAACAAAGTATAAATGCAATAATAAGTACAATTAGTACAATATACGAGTAAATAGCAAAACATCAAATTAAAATACTTAATAAATACTAAAAAAGTAATTATATTATCAAATAAAACCCAATTTGAACGTTTTAACGTATTTAGTCATATATTTTTTGTTCAGAATGAATATAATTTCAATTTGTTATAAAAAATAGGAGCCAAACGTTAAAACGTCAATAACATGTTATAAAAATAACAAAGTTCTGTTCGATAAAGTGTTGGGCCAAACAAAAAATTGGGCAACATGCGAAATAATACATAAATACAATAATAAGGATAATATAACTAATAAATAATTAAATTACCTATAATTGCTGCATTTAGCAGCAGCAAGATTAATGAGTGGATCCGCGTAAGGCTTCTGGATTTTCACCCCACAGTGGTGTAAACTGCCGGGCAATGTTGTTCTGTGTGGGACAGAAAACACCCTTTCCACCCATACACGTTGCAAATGGGGTTGTTTGGGAAACTTGTACCTACAAGAATTACAACAAATAAATGTATTCTCTTGTATCCTGCACATCATTTCATTGTTATCTTGGGGTAATTTCCCTACATCCTTCTACGCAGCATATTCTTGTGTATTTCTATTTTTTTATTATCTGTAATAATATCAACAGCAGATTAATGAACGATTACTACCTATTAATTTAACTAGTTTTGATTCGAAGAGCAAAGTTTCTAACAAGCACTATTTCAGACTATAATTACTTATTGTAAAGCATAATTGACGTACTTAGTACATTACTTACTTTCAGGACAGGTAAAAGTAGTTCTTACAAGCACTTTTAACAAAATTTTTTACGATTAAAAAATTGTAACGCCACAAACGTTTTAGCAACGTTTCCAACTAATGGGGAATTTCTCTGCTGATAACAAATTACAACAACAAGCGCCGTCGCGTGATCTGTTGTCGTTTCACTAAAAAGTATGAGTAATGTATGTCGGTAATACCGATTTTAGTAATTTAAAAAATATCTGTAGTTCATGTGGGGCAAACTAAGGTAGCGCTGTCGCTCGACATTTCATAGCCTGGTTTGGAAGCGAAGCGATCGATAGGCGATACAGGCGAACCATAGTGGCGATAGAGTTCATAGAGAGCGATAGCGAGTGGCTACGGTAACGGCGATTGAAAGAGACTTTTAGTGAAATAAATTGTGCGGACTTGTTCATAACTGTAGTGTAGTCAAATTAATTTTAGTAATTAAATAAATTCGCTGTTTTGTTTTGTTAATTGTGTTTTCCGTGACTGAACACGTCACATTTTGGTGTCAGGAGTCGGATAGTAAGGGAATTTGTGATTCCCGAAGAAAGTTAGTACGACAGATTGTAGAAGAGATCCGAAGTGAAGAAGAATTTTGAAGCCTTATGCCAGTAACAAGAAAACAAACGGCAATAATGGAAGAACAAATAAAGGCTTTAATGGAAATGATGAAGGCAATGAAGGCAGGCCAGGAAGAAATGAAGGCAGGCCAGGAAGAAATGAAGGTAGGCCAGGAAGAAATGAAGAATAAAATGGAAGCTGGACAAGAAAGAATGGAATGTGGCCAGGAAGAAATGAAATTAGCACAAGAAGAAATGAAGGAAGAAATTAAAGCAGGCAAAGAAGAAATTAAAGCGGTTCAAGAGAAATTGATCGAAGATATAAGGACAATAAAAATTGAGCAAGAAGGATTAAAAGAAGAATTAAAGGAAGTCAGAGTAGAAGTGCAAGAAGAATTAAAGGAAGTACGACAAGAATTGGAGACGAGACAAGAGAAACTAAGAGATCAGTTGAAAGAAGAAGTACAA
This sequence comes from Agrilus mali, assembly GCA_029378335.1. NCBI lineage: Eukaryota > Metazoa > Arthropoda > Insecta > Coleoptera > Buprestidae > Agrilus > Agrilus mali. The sequence continues at coordinate 14,070,504 of CM055659.1, forward strand.
AAGGAAGTAGAGAAGATACGACAGAAGTTCGAGAACACTAGACCGGCTAGTGAAGTAAAGTCCGAAGACACTGTATTTTCAAAAAACATAAAATCAACATAGCTTATAGAAGCAACAATAACTTAAAGACCAAACTACCCAATAACATAGAAAAAGAAGATAAATTTGAAAAATCAGGAATATACAAACTAACATGCACAACATGCAACAAAAAATACATCGGACAAACAGGAAGGAAAATTAAGAAACGATACAAAGAACATATTAAATCGTACAAACATAACAAAACAGACTCCGATTATGCTGAACACCTAACCAATAATAACCATAAACCAGGCCCCATTGAAAAAAAAGTCCAAGTTCTTCATTCAATTCCAAAAAGCAAGAAAATGAACATTTTAGAAAACCTAGAAATCTATAAAGAAAAAGTCAACAACAACATTATCAACATACAACTAAATAACCAATCCGAAGCAATCTTCCAACCACTACAGAACATATATAAGCGACGAAACCCAAACCCATCATCAGTCGCTTGACAATGCCGAGAGGCGAAACACGTGTCGCGAAAACGGAAAAAAGCAATATTCATCTAAAAAAAGGTTATCAGTGAGTGAGAAATAAACTAGCTTATAATTAATTTTAGTAATTAAATAAATTCGTTGTTTTGTTTTGTTAATTGTGTTTTCCGTGACTGAACACGTCACAATATGCTATTCCGCGAGTAATGTTACATTTTGGAGAAAATTATAATCCTGTACTGCCCATCATGAACCTTTCTGGACAAGATCTTATTTTAACAGACAAGTACATACATTATAGCCCGCGCGTACTCTTGTATTGCTGAAAGCGACATAAGTGAAGAAAAAGTTCTTCGTTTACAACATAAGAGTAGCGATAAGCCAAAAACTCTACAAAAAACTGATATTAATGTAGGATCTGACGATGAATAAACTCGAAAAGAATTGATGGGGCTTCTTCAAAAATACAAGGATTGTTTTGCCGAGACTCCAGAACAACTGGGAGTTTCAAAATCCACCGAAATTGAAATTAAATTGAACGATGAAACTCCGTTTCGTTATCGTCCGTATAGAATGTCGGATTCTGAGAAAAATAAAGTAAGAGCTATAATTGCGGAATTATTGGGCGCCAGTATAATTCGTGAATCCGATTCTCCATATGCGTCACCAATACTTTTAGTTAAAAAAAAGAACGGAGAAGACCGAATGTGTATAGATTATAGAAAACTTAACTCGAAGACAATCAAATGTAGATATCCACTACCCAGGATTGATGAATAAATTGATCGACTACGGAACTGCAAAATCTTTTCAACACTGGATCTCACCCACACACATAGCAAAGACGCCACTCCCATTTCATACAGTCCATATTGATCACTTTCAGAAAACCTCCTCTGGATATCAATGTCTTATAGTATTAGTTGATGCCTTTACGAAATATGTTCTTCTAAAGGCAACTAAAAACACCAAAACTGGCCCAGTAATCAAGTTTTTGGAAAATACCTTCACCACTTTTGGCGTGCCAAACCGCATCATTTCTGATAGAGGAACGGCTTTCACTTCCAAGAAATTCAAACTTTTTTGTCACAAATATAATATTCAACACATACTCAACGCTGTCGCCACTCCGAGAGCGAACGGCCAGGTTGAACGAATAAATCGTTCAATTCTATCAGCTTTATCCACTAGTATAAAATCCGAAGATTATTGGGACACACAAGTCGAAAACGTGCAATTTGCCCTCAACAACACAGTCCACCAAGTAACCAAAACGACCCCTAATCAAGCACTCATGGGCTACCAACCTAGACCGAAAAATGACAGTATTTTAACCACAGAATTAGAACTACCAGCAGTATTAAAAGATATCAGCGAAATTAGAAATAAAATGTCAGATAGAATCCAAATTAACCAAGACAAGTCTACACATCGATTTGATAAAAACCGAAAAAGCCCAAAGACCGGGAGATCTGGTTTTAATTCAAATGAATAAATTCGCCGACGGTAAAAGCAAAAAGCTGACACCGAAATATGGAGGACCAATGGTTGTAACACAGAAGTTACCCAATGATAGGTACAGAGTGAAAGACATGCCCAACTCTAATCGAAGTTCCACTGTCAAATATGACAACGTAGTAGCCATCGATCGAATGAAGCCTTGGATCCCTGTTGGGGGAGTATCTGACACCACAGACAGTGATAGTGGGGAAGATGGAGTTCCCCTGCAAGAAGTCTAACAGTGATTCCGATGTTAATAACCAATGTCGCGAGGACGCAACTCGCTGTAGGATGGCCGAATGTAAAATAAAATTTTGAATATAACATTTTGTTCTTATACATTTTAATCTTAATCCTTTTAACTTTTGTTTTGGTCAATAAAGTTTTATATATCTATTTTCTGTTTATTGGTTGGGAAAGGCTGTTGGTTTCGAATGAATGAGGTCATTTGTTTAATGTTAGGTAGACCCATAGGTAATACATAAGCAGACGGTAAACAAACAATCAGAGAATAAGAAATACATTTGACAGTCTGTGTTGTGTTCGCCTTGTGAGTTAACGAATTGTGTGTATCGAGAATGATACAGAAATAATAATAAAAAATAGCATGCTTTCACCCCTAGTGCACTGTTGCCCGGTCAAATGGCCGTGGTTCCTTCGAGTGGGGCTACTCGCAATTGGGGGGTGTTGCGGGCTATTCGAATGACATGATTCTGGTGGCGAGGGTAGCTTCATGTAAATGCCCCACATCCGATCATTGAGATGCTAGTTCCTAAGGGGGCTAGGCGTCTGGGGAAGCCTTTACTTATTTTAGGGTGACTAGCTAGTTGTCGAAGAATAGAAATACGTATGTATATACAAACTGGTAAAATATTGAATACCTGTACAATATTGATGGTTCAACTGAGCTAAAGGGGAGAGGCAAACCCCCCGGTGAGTACATTAATGTTTATTTATTGGTTGTCAGTAACTGTTATTTATTTTGGGTCTACCGGAAAATCTGTTTGATCATCCTAAGTGCAGTCAGGATCTGCTAGGGAAAAGTATCCCATGTTATTAGGTGAGATGATTAACACTTGATCATTATTATTTATATTTTTCTTATGTGTTATATAATTTAACGCCCTGTATAACAAAAATCTAAGTTTAACAAATATAATAAAAAGCAGTTTGACGAAGCCCACAAAGCACCCTATTCTTACAAGATTGGTGATTTTGTAATGATAAAAAATATTGATATTAATAAATAGATTCTAGATACTCTGAGGTTTTTAGTTTCAAAAGTTTTACAATTATTTATAAATCGATACCTTCAATTGTTTCATCAGACGATTACATAATAGTAGATGAGGTGGTCACTCCCAACGTAACAAGAAATTATTACCTAAATATAAGGGTCCGTACGAAATTAGAAAATTATTGGGAACTGATAGGTATCTTATTTCTGATATTGAGCATTTCCAAATCACACAAAGACCATTTGAAGGCGTTTATAGTCCTGATAACATGCGACTATGGTTATCTAATAATTAACCTGTATGAAAATACTGTACGTCCCATATTTATGTAGAGACTTTCATTATGTATTGTTTTAAGTTATGAACATTGTATACTTATGTATTTTATTATGTCCTTATGTATGTCAAATCTTTTTCATTGTGTTGTCACTTGGATGTATGACTTATGTAATATCTTTCTATTATGTACTGAGTTTATCTCATTATGTGCGCATTTATGTTCAAATCATGTATTTACTGTTTTATGTCGTGTACTTACCTTTTGTGATTATATTGTTACGGCGATCGAGGGCGATCTAGTGTCAGGATGGTCGAACTGTAGTAGTTATTTTTAAATTTGAATTTACCGCCATTTGGTGGTGGCGGATTAACTACGCTTAATGGTTTATATCTATAGTTATGTTCAATGGTCCATATCTATAGTTTGTTCTATAGATATAGATGTATGGTTATGTCTTATGTCTTGCGTTCGTGTGCAGTGTGTGGGATGTTGAACTAGCCTGCCACCTGGTAAGTATGTCCAGTACGAGTCATTTTAAAAAGCTTCGGAAGTTAACCGGTTAAGTAGCGACCGATAGACCGAAAATTGCTATTTCGAATTATTATGAGTAGATTACGCTTAAGTAAAATTGTCTATGTATGCGATTTATTTTCGTCTGTTTGCTTTGATTCGTAATTCCCCTCTAAATTCTTACGTTTCCAAAGTCTAATATCACCTACTGATAAGGGTAAAACGTACACCACTCACATACCCAATATTAAGTAAGGCACTTAATATTCAGCATTCATAAACGTTTTAAAAAAATGTAAAACAAGTGTTATGTGTATTTATTGTGTAAGTTTTTAAAAACGATTTAGTTGTTTTTTTAAGAGAAGTAAACCAACATACTGCATTCGACAGGTCGTTGATAAAGTGATATTATTCTCCAGTTTATTGTTTAGTAGTTGTGCCAAAACTTCATGTGGACTTTTTATTTTTAATTTACTGGTATTTTCCTTTTAGTAATGTTTGTGAAAGTTATGTGTTTAAATTTTAATTTTAACTATCTTTATTGTATTGTTTACTATTTGTGTTTAAGTAAATATTGAGTTTATTATTATCACTAAGATGCTCAAATGCTGTATGATTTTATATACAAATAAATAATTTTGGATTTCACCATTTTTTTTTTTTAAATTTAAAAGAAAAATAAGTAAAACCCTATACGCTCGTATAAATTTCAAAATTGCCGCCATACGTCGAGGTTCTTTTAATTTATAGATGGCGCCTAAAGCAGCAGAAATTCCTGTATATTATTAGTTTTAAGTGGCTAATTGCCGAATGACCTTTTGGACACACTAACCAGATGGCAGCACATTTGCAACCAAGTTCGAGCTGGCTATCTATTTGTCTAGATTCGTGTGTGTGTCCCGATCTCGACTTTTATGTTTATGAAACTTAGAAACGTTAAAAAGAAATAAAGAGAAATTATACCAGCATTTACTGTTTGATTTGGCGGCAACCGTGACTACTACAAAATAAATAAGTTTTGACTAAAAAATTCGTTACAATAGGTAATTTATTTATTTATTAATAACAAATTGAAACTATTCATTCTGAACAAAAATTATACGACTAAATACGTTGAAACGTTCAAATTGGGTTTTATTTGATAATAACAATGACTTTTTTAGTATTTTTTAAGTATTTCAATTAATTGATGTTTTGCTATTTACTCGTATATTGTACTAATTGTACTTATTACTACATTTATACTTTTTTAGTAGACTACCTAGATCCTACTAAACCATTGACTATGAATAAGGCTGGAAGGCTTTGTTTGGCTTTTTTTACATTAACAAGTCGAATCAGATAAATGCAAGCGATGATTCGAACAGTTAAATTTAATTTTAAAAAAATATTAGAACTATTTTGTCTGAAACAAAATGAACAGACCCCTACTTTGTTGGCATTATCGGATTGAATTTTAGAAGAGCTTCTCATGGCCCCCATAACCTGTTGCCATTAAAACAAAAGTTGGGGTAGCTACAGATGAAGAGATTGCAGGGAGGGGGTTGTATATATTACAGAAAATCGAACAAAAATTTAAATCAATTAACGTGTTTCAGCGTTTTTCTAAAAAAAATTGCGCGTTATTTTTTAACAATCCTGCTTTTTTAAGTCGTTCCTAATTTCATGTCGATGCAAACAGAGAATATAGACAAAAGTGGGTTTATCAGTTCATTTACATATATCATAGAAAAAATATTACTTTTTAAGTTTTAGGTGACGTAGGAGGATAGGAACCTTTACACTTAACACTCCACTGTCTGGCTTACATAATACACAGTAAATGAACGTTACTTTGACAAAAAGTTTTCCTTGGTTTATTCATTCAACGTTGCAATTTCCAACCCCTTCCCCTCAAACCGTATCTAAAAGCTACGCTTGAATGTTCTTATGGGTCACCCCCTATACCCACCTCTTCTCTCTGAACGACCATCTTATATACATAATTACAACCAAGTTTCCCTCCCTCAACTAAAAACATTTGAATGGTGCTGTACAGACTACAGGAAAAAGCACAGTTACATTGGTGCTGACGCACATGCGCTCTTGACAGACGAATAGCGCGCAAACCGATGTAGCCCGCGCGTGCTTTCAAAACTTCTACCTATGCTTCTAACTGCTTCTAGCCTCAAATTGTATGGGATTCTGAGCGAGCGATTTATGAGATTTGTTTGGTGAAATGTATGTGCATTTGTGCAATATTCCAGGAAAAATAGAAAAGCAAGAATACTTTCCCACTAAAAACGTTCAAGAGTACATTTAATTTTTTGTTATTCCAAGTAAAAGTCCCTTCTAACTTCATTTTGTTTTCAGACTCAGGATTTATGAGATTTAATTTAATTATTGTTACAAGAATAAAAATTTATCCATATAGGTATAATTACGTCACATGTTAATGGGGGGGGGAGGGTATCACCGGGATGTGACATAGTGTGAAAAGGGGCAGGGGGGGTCAAAAACTTTGTGACATCACATGTTAAAAATTTAAATTTTGTATCTTTAATTAACATAATTAGTCGTTTATTGTTTTCTAAGTAGTCATTTGTTTTTCTGTTATCTAAAATATTTGACTTTATGTTAATTTTATTAAAGATTATATAATAAAAGTAAGAATAAAATAAAAATAACTGTTTTCTCTTAATTATTTTTAAATATATATATAAATTTGAAAAATGTGTGACGTCACATCAGGGGGGAGGGGGTTTCGAAAATGTGACAACCTGTGACAAGGACGGGGGGAGGGGTTAAAAAGTCCTGAAATTCGTGTGACGTAATTTATGGATGGCCCCTAATGGTGAAGGTATATGTAGATAATGGTGATGGTGTAGGTATGTCTTTAAAATGTATATAATTTTAATAAAAAGTCCGTCTAAATAGAAGCTAACGTAATTATTGTTTAATGAAAACATAATTTCTAACAAAAACATTAAACTAAATAAATAAAATAAAATAAGCAAGTAGAAACGTTTCACAATTTATTCGAAAACTCGACATATGTTTCGGCCGATACGGCCATTTACAAGAGTACATACAAAAAGATTACTAAAATCTAAAACTTAGGGTTGCTATTTATACACTTATACTACTTAAACAGAAGGAGGGGGTAATAGTAGGTGGACATTTCTAATTGCTTATTAGCAAGATTTTTATATTATTCTGAATTGCTTTTTTGATCTCTAATGATTCTAAGAGGGAAAGTTTTCTACTTTTTGGTATGTTTGAATGTAAGACTTTTATGTTGTCCATATCTAACGTGTGGTTTAGGTTTAAACAGTGTTCAACCATGCCACTCGAAGGAAGTTTTCTGTTCTTAATAGCTGAAAAATGCTCAGATACACGTTTCTTAATAGCTCTACCGGACTGACCGATGTAAATTATTGTATCGGTGGTAGTAGGTTTACGATAGATATTAAATTTTAGTTTATTTGTTGCTTTTGAAATAGAAATGTCTAAGAAATTTATATTCTTGCTCTCTTCTTTTTCCATCGTGAAATTGATATTTGTGTTTAAAGAGTTTATGAGAGGTAAGAACAAGTTTAACTGGCGTTCAGTACCTTTCCAGATGACCAGAATATCATCTACATGTCTGCTCCAAGAAATAACCTGTTTAAACACAAATATCAATTTCACGATGGAAAAAGAAGAGAGCAATAGTATAAATTTCTTAGACATTTCTATTTCAAAAGCAACAAATAAACTCAAATTTAATATCTATCGTAAACCTACTACCACCGATACAATAATTCCCTCTGATTCATATCATTCGAAACAAATAAAGTTTGCGGTATTTCATAGTTTACTTTATAGATTAATTAGTTAACCTTTATCCGAAGACGATTTTAATACGGAATTAACAACTATAAAACAAATTGCTGTTTCTAATGGTTATTCATTTATTATTATCGACAAAATGTTAAAGTCAAAATTAAAAAAGAAAGTCAGCCAGTTACTATACAACAGTGTTCCTTTTGTTAAAGAAAAACATATTTTTGGTAGTTTTAGATATATTAAAAGCTTAAGTAAAGATTTCAAACATCTATTTCAGAATAGGTACAACTATAAAATAATTGAAAATAGTTTTTTAAATCTTAAAAAAATATTTAGTAGCCACAATAAGCAAGCTCCCACCGAAAAAAGTGGTATCTACCAAATACAGTGTGTCAACTGCAATGCAATTTACATCGGTCAGACCGGTAGAGCTATTAAGAATTGTGTATCTGAGCATTTTTCAGCTATTAAGAACAGAAAACTTCCTTCGAGTGGCATGGTTGAACACTGTTTAAACCTAAACCACACGTTAGACATAGACAACATAAAAGTCTTACATTCAAACATACCAAAAAGTAGAAAACTTTCCCTCTTAGAATCATTAGAGATCAAAAAAGCAATTCAGAATAATAAAAATCTTGTTAATAATCAATTAGAAATGTCCACCTACAATTCCCCCCTCCTTCTGTTTAAGTAGTATAAGTGTATAAATAGCAACCCTAAGTTTTAGATTTTAGTAATCTTTTTGTATGTACTCTTGCAAATGGCCGTATCGGCCGAAACATATGTCGAGTTTTCGAATAAATTGTGAAACGTTTCTACTTGCTTATTTTATTTTATTTATTTAGTTTAAAATGCAGTTTCACAAAAGTTGCACCATTGATAGTTTAAATTTAACAAAAACATTGTTTTTTTTATTTGTAGAAAAAAAAAACATCAGGTCTCGTCATCGGAAGCCTTTGTACAAAAGAATAATTATATTATATTATTTATATATATAATAGTTTTATATAAATTATTTGTATAGCCTACACTTTGTCTTTAATTATTTGTTTTGCGTTAATGTTATGTATTACAATAAAACTATAAAAACTGAGGAAAAAACAAACGTTTTTGTTAGAAATTATGTTTTTATTAAAAAATAATTACTTTAGCTTCTATTTAGACGGACTTATTATTTTTTTTATTAAAATTATATACATTTTAAAGACATCCCTACACCTTCACCATTACCTACACCAATAAATTAATAGTAGATAAAATTTTAATTGAAGATTACAACGCCAACACCAATACCAATATGTATAAATTTTTATTCTTGTAACAATATTTAAATTAAACCTCACAAATCCTGAGTCTGGAAACAAAATGAAGTTAGAAGGGACTTTTACTTGGAATTGGAATTAAATGTACTCTTGAACATTTTTTAGTAGGAAAGTATTCTTGCTTTTCTATTTTTCCTGGAATATTGCACAAATGCACATACATTTCACCAAACAAATCTCATAAATCGACGGCTCAGAATCCCATACAATTTGAGGCTAGAAGCAGTTAGAAGCATAGGTAAAAGTTTTGAAAGCGCGCGCGGCCTATATCAGTTTGCACGCTATTCGTCTGTCAAGAGCGCATGTGCGTCAGCACCAATGTAACTGTGATTTTTCCTGTAGTCTGTGCAAACAGGGTTTGGTGAGATGTTACTATACTCCATCCCCCCATTTTTATCTCACGTAATTAATGGATGTTCCCCAAGTCAACTTAAGCAAGAGAGTAACTTGGCAACAGTGAAAAACACGCAGCTGATTCAAGTCATCCACGCGCATGCGCGCGCTCAAATAGTGTATGTACTATAACCTTACCATAACCATATGCAATGCACCATATGCAGGGTATGGGATGTCGACGGTAACGCCATCGTAGCATCTGTCCCACCAACTAAATCGCCTTTGTTTATTACCTCTAAATTACTGACAGTAGAGAAAATTTGGTTATGATGACGATTAAAAATTGTAGTTCATTGTCGTTGCGTATTAATGCACATAGGGTGCGCATCAGTGTGCACGTAAAATTTGGGATTTCCTATCATATGTGCATCAATTTGTCTATGGTTTATAGATTTGTTGTCGTATGATCGATCAATCGTTGTACAGTTTAGTGGTTTTGTGTTATAAGTTTTTCGTTTTTGTTTGTTGACATTTTTGATAAAGTGTGAATTATCTGAAAACTTGTTTTTTCACTTGAAAGAGTATAAGGGGCATAAATTATTCCATCCCTCAAGTAAGTTTACTGCCTTGATTAGAAACATCACTACTCGTTGCGAGTGTTACCAGACGACCAGATCTCCTTCATCAAACTGCTCTTATACAGAAGCTACTGGATTTTAAGAAATCAACAATTTTTTATGTCCTGCTATTTAAAATTTGCTAATTTTTTTATACTTTTAAAAAAGAATAATGCAGTAGTTCTTTTATATAAAATTCTTACTGTATTTGTATTACTGTATTCGCACTATTTATTACGTTACTGTAATTATACCTTTAATTAAATATATGTACTTTTGTGTTAACGTATTTTGTTTATTTTTATAATAATAAATTATGATAACAAAAGCCGTACATGCTTGACGCTTTTAAAATTCCCGCCATAGCCGATATGGTAGTTTTCTATGTAGAATTTTCCACCTTCTCTCTCACTCGTCAATGTAGCTTGGTGGGACAGTTGGTGAGATGGCGCTGATGTGAAATTAAGAAATCGAGATTCTTATCTATAATCATCATCTAGGACCATATGTTATATAGAGGTTATCTAGGCACCATATGCTCTTTTGTTATGATCGGTTATGATTGGTCCATGCTGTGCGCACTCCCTTTGTAAATTCGGAACAAAGTTTATGTGCGTGACGAGACTATAGATGACTCTGATGTCAATGACAGAGAATAGTCTGTCTTTGTTAATTACTTTATCGCACTTCGGAAATGCTTCGAAAGCTTGATGCGATCATTCGGGAATTCCATTCTCAGCATAGATAAGAGATATATATACTATAGTAGATCTGAAAGTCAAAGTTTGCATCAATTAAGAGCGAGAGCGCCAGGGGTTCTAGAAAGTGAAAAATCGAACGAGGTGAACGACAGGAGATGGCGGTAAGGGTCTTATGAAAAATAAAAATTTAACAAGGGGAACGATGGGTTGCATAAGTAAAGAAGCATTTCGTTATAAAACAGATTAACAATTAGATAAGCTTTAATTGGTACATTGGGTACATTGGTAGGTAATGAAACTATAATCCTATAATACTATAATTTACCTACATGCTATCGTGAGGGAAGGGAAACCCCAAAATATATATATGCATGTTTCGGCGCCGGCGAATGCCGGAATGCCGGTAGTTTACATTTAAAGTTGATTAAAAGAATCACTCAAATTATTTTGTTTCGGTTGATGAATAAAAATTATTTAAATATGTGAAAAAGTGAAATCAAGTGTCAATAAAAAGAAGAAAGGCAGAGGAAAGAGAAATTGAAAAGGTATGTATAAATAAACGGTACATTTTAAACAATTATTGTTTTTAAAAGATTTCAATAAAAGTGGTAGAAAGGTTATTTCGAAAACGGTGTAAATAAGAAGTAGCTACTGTGGGTACGTAAATACGTGTATTTACAATGAATACCTACAAAATACTTCACGTAATTTGACTATCAAATAACAGTAATTTCAAAGATTTGATTTGATTACATACTTTCATTAGTTTTGATTGGGTTTGTGTAAAATCGTTAAAAATATATTGGTAAAGGTATTGGGTACCACGACACACAAATAGATACCATATAATAATTTGGGTATTGTTATTATACAATGATAAAGTTATTCTCTTTTTGGTTTCTTATTACAATTATTATGTTTTCATATTTTCCCGTTTTACCACTAAAATCTGTCAACAAATAAAGAATGAAGTAGAATGCTTTTGGAGAAATTACTGCTGCAATTTTTTTTATCTTAAGATTATTTGTTCATATACTAAACTATTGATAGCTACTTCCGGTCACAACATTCTGGTTCGATAGACCAAATATTTTACAATATTGAAAACTGAAAGTATGAAGTATGTATATTTGTATTTATTTGTTTATTTTTTGTTCTTGTTGAGTAGTCAAATTAACTAATGAATAGATATGTATGTACCAGTTTGTCACTTTTTTACTGACAGCAATAAATATTCTAAATTTATCCCCATGTTGGTTCTCAATTTCGAATTTTCCTTTTCAATTGTTAATTAGTTAGTATCTCCAATCATTGAGCGAGTAAATGTCCAGCAAATCCTTATCTCAATCTTAAATGGGTGGAGGAGTTTTTTTAGTTGGGAGTGGATTCATATAGGCACAAGGAGTAAAATTGAAATTTGAAGTGCGGAGAGTGAAAAGGTGGAAATTTTATTCAATTGATCTTGCATTCACTTTGTACTAAATTGTTTACATTGTGGAGGGTAAAAATTCCATCGTCTCCCTCCTACCAATTAACGTTACTGATAAGAATTTTGGTTTCCCTGGAATATAGACAAAAGTGGGTTTATCAGTTCATTTACATATATCATAGAAAAAATATTACTTTTTAAGTTTTAGGTGACGTAGGAGGATAGGAACCTTTACACTTAACACTCCACTGTCTGGCTTACATAATACACAGTAAATGAACGTTACTTTGACAAAAAGTTTTCCTTGGTTTATTCATTCAACGTTGCAATTTCCAACCCCTTCCCCTCAAACCGTATCTAAAAGCTACGCTTGAATGTTCTTATGGGTCACCCCCTATACCCACCTCTTCTCTCTGAACGACCATCTTATATACATAATTACAACCAAGTTTCCCTCCCTCAACTAAAAACATTTGAATGGTGCTGTACAGACTACAGGAAAAAGCACAGTTACATTGGTGCTGACGCACATGCGCTCTTGACAGACGAATAGCGCGCAAACCGATATAGCCCGCGCGCGCTTTCAAAACTTCTACCTATGCTTCTAACTGCTTCTAGCCTTAAATTGTATGGGATTCTGAGCAAGCGATTTATGAGATTTGTTTGGTGAAATGTATGTGCATTTGTGCAATATTCCAGGAAAAATAGAAAAGCAAGAATACTTTCCCACTAAAAACGTTCAAGAGTACATTTAATTTTTTGTTATTCCAAGTAAAAGTCCCTTCTAACTTCATTTTGTTTTCAGACTCAGGATTTGTGAGATTTAATTTAATTATTGTTACAAGAATAAAAAATTTTCCATATAGGTAATGGTGAAGGTATATGTAGATAATGGTGATGGTGTAGGTATGTCTTTAAAATGTATATAATTTTAATAAAAAGTCCGTCTAAATAGAAGCTAACGTAATTATTGTTTAATGAAAACATAATTTCTAACAAAAACATTGTTTTTTTATTTGTAGAAAAAAAAACATCAGGTCTCGTCATCGGAAGCCTTTGTACAAAAGAATAATTGTTACAAAAGTTATACCTAGTTTTATATAAATTATTTGTATAGCCTACACTTTGTCTTTAATTATTTGTTTTGCGTTAATGTTATGTATTACAATAAAACTATAAAAACTGAGGAAAAACAAACGTTTTTGTTAGAAATTATGTTTTTATTAAAAAATAATTACTTTAGCTTCTATTTAGACGGACTTTTTATTTTTTTTATTAAAATTATATACATTTTAAAGACATCCCTACACCATCACCATTATCTACATTTGTTAAGACAGTGAATTATGCTCATCTTTTGCTGACAATGCCTATTTTGTAATAATTTATATAAGCTTGTTAGAAATGTGAAACAATCAATCTAGCTGTAGACTAGACTTAGTATCAGTGTGCACTTTGTAAAATAAACCTTTTTTTAAAAACTCTTTGTTCCAATTTTGGAATATAACACATATACCTTCACCATTACCTACACCAATAAATTAATAGTAGATAAAATTTTAATTGAAGATTACAATGACAACACCAATATTTTATTCTTGTAACAATATTTAAATTAAACCTCACAAATCCTGAGTCTGGAAACAAAATGAAGTTAGAAGGGACTTTTACTTGGAATAACAAAAATTAAATGTACCTACTCTTGAACGGTTTTTAGTAGGAAAGTATTCTTGCTTTTCTATTTTTCCTGGAATATTGCACAAATGCACATACATTTCACCAAACAAATCTCATAAATCGACGGCTCAGAATCCCATACAATCTGAGGCAAGAAGCAGTTAGAAGCATAGGTAGAAGTTTTGAAAGCGCGCGCGGCCTATATCAGTTTGCACGCTATTCGTCTGTCAAGAGCGCATGTGCGTCAGCACCAATGTAACCAGTGTATGGGATGTGTGACTAGTCTGCCCCCTGTAGCAAATGTCAAAAAGTAGTCATTTTAAATTGCTTCGGAAGCTAAATCATTAGTAGCAACCAATAATCCGAAAATTGCCATTTACAAGTAATATCACCAGATAGCGCATTTGTGCATATCGTCCTTATCTGGTTGTAATTAGTATTTCCCCATATAATTATAGACGCTCAAAGCAAAATATTTATGTTGTACAATGTGAAAATGTGAATTAAGAAATTATTAGCATACTTAAAGTTTGTAAAATGTGTAATAAATTCTCCGTTGGATCTATTTAATGTGCAAGTGTTAAAAACTTATAAGAACGTTAAAACTTGTGTAAGAAGAATAAACGAACATTGTGCATTCGTCGGTTCGTTGATAAAGCTAAAAGTGGTGTGTTCATGTTTTTTGTAAATAATAGTATGCATTACATACTGGCAGTTGAAATACTGTTAAAATATTTTTAGATTATACCAAGCAAGAGTAGCTGGCCTGTCTAGTCAACTTTCACCTCTGTGATGAAAAGTAATACATATGTCTCAAAGAAGTATATCTTGATAAAGGAAAAAAAAACAGGTTTTTACCCTCATTAGGTATTATTTAAATTTTAGTATTTTATAGTTAGTATAGGGTCATTAGTTTATTCTTTCATCTTTATGTTTGAATAATTTTCAATTTTGTTTGTATTTTCATTTGTCCTTTGTTTTACATTGTAGTAATTTTAAGTATTCCTATTTTAATTATAATAAAAAAACGACACTTTACTTTTGTTTTTTTTTTAACAAAAAATAAAGAAAAGGAACAACCCCCATGCGTTGCTAGCAAATTTCAAATTTTCCGCCATATGTTAATTTCTATTGATTGTTAGATGGCACCAAAAGAAGGTCAATGTCCTATATTTTAGTAGCACATAGTAGCTGCGTCCCGTAGGACTTTTTGACATTTGCTACTGTGGGCAGCACAATCGTTCAAAATTTAAAGCTCCCGATCTATTTTGTCTATGAATGTAACTGTGCTTTCTCCTGTAGTCTGTGCTGTACAAGTCCACCTCATTCTTGCTACCAATTTTCCCCGTTATCGTAGGGTAAGTACCCATATCTGGACATTTACACCATTCGGCATATCGGACCATAACACGTCGTTCCATTTAGAATTTAATTTTACATCCGTTTATGCAAAGAAATACAGAATGTTCATTTAACATAGGAAAGTTTAGTCATTCTGTATACGTTGGAAATTTTACTGATATGATGTATCTATACAACTAATACATAAGAATGTCCTTATACTTATTATTAGTTTATTTTTTATTACCAATCTATACATATATGTGTACATTGCAATATAGCTGTCCAATTTCGGCAAAAAGAAAACAGAAAGTATTGTAGTATATGTACTTTCCAGTTTAGCCTTAAAAATTATATTACATTTGTAAATTGTAGAATACCCAGGAAATTCACCTATATACACCACAAACTTTGTTAACAACTCTAATGTGGATATTAAAAATTTGTGGTTAATGGGGGGTAAGTCTGCTATTAGGTATACCATTACGACATAAGTTTAACTATGTACTACGTATTTTTGTTGATATGCTGGATGTCTCCATAAGACATCAGTGACTGTCATGCTAGGTCTTCTGTATTTGCATTTGCAATTCCAGTGATTTTTTTTTACAGATGTTCCATTATATGACACACGGTACATTTTGTGTAGTAATGTACGTAGGTATACCTCCTTCGGCAAGTGGATTGTGTATTGATGGAATTGTTAGTAAGTATAATATGTAACAAAGGATAATATATAGGGATGGTTTATAAGCGCTTTCCTTTATTCATACATGTTATCCGCTTATTGCAGGCGACTGTGGAGATCTCAGAGAATCAGTTAGTATTTATATAACGATCATGTCTACTTCAGCGAACATAAATTCCAGTAAGTATTAGTCTGTATAATAATTGCATACTGTCGAATTATTGTTATTTTTGTAATAAGTCTGATGCACCTGTATACCTATACAATTATTATTATTTTTACTCTCAGGTATCCCCATGGAAGGAAAGCAACAGGATTGGGCTCTGTGACTGATACTACATCACCTCCATCCTCCATTGATCCACTATTAATATTACAAAGCCTAATAGAATTCAAGGTGTTTATCGGTAATTAGTCTATTTTGTAAAAGTTATTTATGCCGTATTAATATTTGCTTAATAAGTATGATATATAATACAGGTATCTACTTCTATAACTATGTATACATATATTTCGTTTTTGTTTTCAGATAGTCCACTGGAAAGAAACCACTTTTCCACTGTTAATATTATTATGACCACTTTTGAGCCTAGGATTTTCTGTAAGTTTGTCGCAATATATTTTCATCTGTAACTGTAATTCTGATATATCGACGATATTTCTATTTTGCTAATAAATATAAATAGTAATATTTCCTCATGCAAATGAAAATGGTCTACATAAGAGATAATTTCGTTGGGAGATCTACCCCAGTGGGAATCCAATTGTACGCTTGTGTAAAATACAAGAAAAAACAGTATTTGAATACAAATGTAAATACGTTTATTGTATTTCTAGTTAATTCAATATTTCTATTAATACCTTTTCTACATATTTAAAGATAAATACAAATCCTGAAGTAATTTCAAGACTGATAGTAATGCTGCAGTTTATTATCAAATCATTGTCAATCTTATTTTTTGTACTGTTAGTACTATTAATTCCGCACAAATACGTTATATCCGTCCAAATTTTCAGTTGAGTTCGTATTTATTTCATGTACACATTCACAGTCTCCTTTATATATTTATTTTATTTACTAGAACTACTATTTAAAAAAATCATAAAAAATTATGTATTTACATGCAAACTTCGTTTTTTATGTTCTATATCAATTTGACTGATACCACTAGGACAACCAACTGTTTAATTAATATTTTCATGCTTCTTTTATTATTTTGAAGCCAAATTGGAAAATGAAGTTAGAATTCTACATGTTAATCACACTTGTAAATTATTTTGAAATACAAATACTTACAAATAGTTATTATATAGTATTAATTTGTACTTATATTTTAAACACTTCATTGAAATAATAATACAATATTTTTTGTATTTTATTTGATTTCCCCACTACGTTTCCGTTTCTCTGAATATTCAAGAATAATTAAATTCAGCAGAAAATATTAAATTACATGTGAATTTTCCAATAAATTATTATTAGTTAAATAATAATACAATTGTAATTTCTAGATAGAAAGTTATTAGTAAAGCATTTGTATTTGTATTTAAATACTTCTGATCAAGTATTTTTCACAAGTAGGTATACATTTGCTTAAAAATAATTTTTTAATTAACAAAGTCTTTAAACTTGCCTAATTATATAATTGGCATGAGAGCATTCTCCAGAAGTATTTGTACTTTAAGAGTATTTATATTTTCATTTAAATATATATTAAAATAAGCTATTTGTATTTGTTTCCGAATACTCTATAAAGCAAAAGTATTTATATTTGTATTTAAATACTTATTAACAGTATTGTTGCGAGTCTGCTATTCATGCTTATAAAATAGTCAAAATATATATTTTACTTGCACAACGTTGTTGTTTTAGAATAGTTCGTTCAGTCATTTAGTTACTAAATAATATAAAAAGGCCATGAAAATTTAACGTGAGAATGTTGTTATCGATACTTTATATTTATTAATTTGTTTTGCATCTGTTTTTAAATTTGTTGTTAATTTTGATGAAACGACTTAAGCTTTGGATAATTTGGTATTTCTGTTCAACAGGTACTTTTCTATCCCATATAACTATTATAGAATCAGATTTTGTTAATTTTGTTGTTTATTCGTTATTGTAACCATTTATGTTTTATTGTAATAAAAATTTTAATAAATATTATCTTTTATTTTCTTAAAACACTTGAATGATTAGGTGAAAATTTGTCAAGTCACAAACTCTTCTTAAATTTTTAAGAAGATTGTTTGTTTCTTGGTAAATTTTCGCTTAATCAATTGATATCATAAATTTTAAATATTAAAAAAAAAACCACTCGCATTAAAACAGGAACCTGTAATCTTTACTTTTCATCAATTAAGTGGGATGGCGCTAAAATCGCCGCAAAAGAAGTTTCACATCTACAATAGTATATATATCTCTTATCTATGATTCTCAGTCCTTTCCATCGGGTGTTCAGTATGTCATTTTGTGAAATAGTTGAGTGTCCACGTAATAGATGGCGTTTTAAAGGTCGTAGTGTGGGTTGCCTAATAAAGAATGCTGTTAAAGCTAGGTGTTTAAGGCTAATGGGGAAATCCGTACGAACGTAAATTTAAGTGCAAGTGTGCCGGGTGCCGGCAAATATTATTTCGATTTAAAAACGTGAAAATATGTGAAAACCTGATACTCATTATCATTCGAAAAAAAAAGGAAAGAATACACAAATGGAAAAGGTATGCAGACACAAATTAATACAAAGAAACAGTTCCTTGCCCAATACTTTCGGTAAGTGTTTCCTTACTATACGATTGGTTTTATAAAAATACCACATAGAAAATTATTACAGTATATTTATTTATCAATAGAATAGGCAGGTCTCAAAATGGTTTGTTTTATATTTTCAGACATGTTGACCTTTAATCATTATAAAACATTGCATATCACCAAAACAACTTTAACCTGAAGTAAAGGATAACGTAAAACGTGAAACACCAATTAATTATTTCTGTAGTTGTTACATTTGTATGTAAATTTGTAATTTCTATTAATTTTCTTATTTATAATCGTAAATTGTATAACTTTATTTGTCCCATATAATAAATAATCTTAATGTAGTTTTTTATTTTTATTTTTGTTGTTATTCCCTCGCATTTTGTTACTGAAGTTATAATTTGACATGTTTTAACCCATATTCTTAAAGAAAACAAAAATTTTCTTTTTGTTAAAGGGTTATTACATGTTATATTATAACTTTTTCATATTAAAATATTACAAAAATAAAAGAAATACATTTTTATTATTCATTGCAAATAGTTGAGTGCCCACCTGGCAGACGGCGCTGAAACTCGAATGCTCGAGTGATCCATCTATAAACCTTCTCTAATCTATGGTCCTTTCTCAGTATTTTATGAAAGAGTTCATATTTTCATTGTGTTTTTGTAGCTGTTTAACTGGTTTATAATACAATTAGTTTTTTTTCGTATTGTTAATAAAGTTAGTATTAAGTGTATATTTATTTATTTATTAGTAGTTAAAAATTAAATTATTGTGTTGTGTACATTTTTTTGTGAAACTATATTGAACTTTATTGATCAAGATGAGACCATGTTGTGTACCTGAGTTCAAAAATAAAACAGCAAAAAGGTAATTAACAACAATATTTGAAAATGTTAACAGTATCCAGTAAAACCTTTTTATTGTAGATATTGTATTCCCAGCGATTTTAGGATTCAACAGCTTTGGATTGAAAGAATGGGAAACGAAAAACTTATAGCTGTAACTCCTTCAAATTTAAACAATTGGGCGCTACAATATTTGTTTTTATGTAAATCTGTACCACAAATTTTTCATGTATATTAACATTTTATTTACATATTAATTGTTTGCAGCATTACCTATTTTATATTTTCATATTTAAATTAATTTTATGTCATTTTTCACATCTGATTTTTTGTCAATAAAATTTGTAATAGAAATTAAGAATTTTTTATAATCTTTGTTATTTACTATATATGTCATGAGAAAGAAAAATTCTAATTTGTATTAAAAAACACAATTTCTGTGACATGGAATATTATTATTTGTACTTCAGAGGTAAAGTTCACATTTTATAAAAAAAAATGTGTGTAATAATTTATATATATTTTTAATGCTCTATTAAAGCATTAAAAATATGACAAAACATTTTTTTTATAAAACGTGCTTATACAGTTCACCCCTGAGATACAAATATAATTAAAATCCTGACTTGTGTTATATGCATGTGTGTGTATATTTTATTTAAATGCTACAGAAATCCGTACAAATACACCATTAGTTTCATGACGTAAAAATGTATGTCACCAAAAACATTGTATCGAAAAATACTCACAGAGTCGCCTATCTAATAACATCACTAATCTATGGATTGGTCAATGATTGCAGTGTATGGGATGTGAGACTAGTCTGCCCCCTGTAGCAAATGTCAAAAAGTAGTAATTTTAAATAGCTTCGGAAGCTAAAACATTAGTAGCAACCAATAATCCGAAAATTGCCATTTACAAGTAATATCAACAGATAGCGCATTTGTGTATGTCGTCCTTTTCTGGTTGTAATTAGTATTTCCCCATATAATTTATAGACGCTCAAAGCAAAATATTTATGTTGTACAATGTGAAAATGTGAATTAAGAAATGATTAGCATACTTAAGGTTTTTAAAATGTGTAATAAATTCTCCGTTATGTCTATTTAATGTGCAAGTGTTAAAAACGTATAAGAACGTTAAAACTCTTGTAAGAATAAACGAACATTGTGCATTCGTCGGTTGGTTAATAAAGCTAAAAGTGGTGTGTTCCCGTTTTTTGTAAATAATAATATGCATTACATACTAGCAGTTGAAATACTGTTAAAATATTTTTAGATTATACCAAGCAAGAGTAGCTGGCCTGTCTAGTCAACTTTCACCTCTGTGATGAAAAGTAATACATATGTCTCAAAGAAGTATATCTTGATAAAGGAAAAAAAAACAGGTTTTTACCCTCATTAGGTATTATTTAAATTTTAGTATTTTATAGTTAGTATAGGGTCATCAGTTTATTCTTTCATGTTTATGTTTGAATAATTTTCAATTTTGTTTGTATTTTCCTTTGTCCTTTGTTTTAAATTGTAATAATTTTAAGTATTCCTTTTTTAATTATAATAAAAAAACATACTTTACTTTTGTTTTTTTTTTTAACAAAAAATAAAGAAAAGGAACAACCCCCATGCGGTGCTAGAAATTTCAAATTTTCCGCCATGTGTTAATATTCTATTGATTGTTAGATGGCACCAAAAGAAGGACAATGTCCTATATTTTAGTAGCACATAGTAGCTGCGTCCCGTAGGAGCTTTTTGACATTTGCTACAGTGGGCAGCACAATCGTTCAAAATTTAAAGCTCCCGATCTATTTTGTCTATGAATGATTGGTTATGGTCATAGATAAGAGATATATATACTATTGTAGATGTGAAACTTCTCTTGCGGCGATTTTAACGCCATCCCACTTAATTGATGAAAAGTAAAGATTACAGGTTCCTGTTTTAATGCGAGTGTTTTTTTTTTAATATTTTAATATTTTTGTTATTAATTGATTAAGCGAAAATTTACCAAGAAACAAACAATCTTAACAATTCAAGAGAGTTTGTAACTTGACAAATTTTCACCTAATCATTTAAGTGTTTTTAGAAAATAAAAAATAATAATATCCATTAAAATTTTTATTATAATAAAACATAAATGATTACAATAACGAATAAACAACAAAATTAACAAAATCTGATTCTATAATAGTTATATGGGAGTGAAGAGTACTTGTTGAACAGAAATACCAAATTATCCAAAGCTTAAGTCGTTTCATCAAAAATAACAACAAATTTAAAAACAGATGCAAAACAAATTAATAAATATAAAGTATCGATAACAACATTCTCACGTTAAATTTTCATGGCCTTTTTATATTATTTAGTAACTAAATGACTGAACGAACTGTTCTAAAACAACAACGTTGTGCAAGTAATATTTATTTTGAATATTTTATAAGCATGAATAGCAGACTAGCAACAATACTGTTAAGTATTTAAATACAAATACAAATACTTTTGCTTTATAGAGTATTCGGAAACAAATACAAATAGCTTATTTTAATATATATTTAAATGAAAATATAAATACTCTTAAAGTACAAATACTTCTGGAAAATGTTCTCATGCCAATTATATAATTAGGCAAGTTTAAAGACTTTGCTAATTAAAAAATATTTTTAAGCAAATGTATACCTACTTGTGAAAAATACTTGATCAGTATTTAAATACAAATACAAATGCTTTACTAATAACTTTCCATCTAGAAATTACAATTGTATTATTATTTTAGTAATAATAATTTATTGGAAAATTCACATGTAATTTAATATTTTCTGCTGAGTTTAATTATTCTTAAATATTCAGAGAAACGGAAACGTAGTGGGGAAATCAAATAAAATACAAAAAATATTGTATTATTATTTCAATGAAGTGTTTAAAATATAAGTACAAATACTATATAATAACTATTTGTAAGTATTTGTATTTCAAAATTATTTACAAGTGTGATTAACATGTAGAATTCTAACTTCATTTTCGAATTTGGCTTCAAAATAATAAAAGAAGCATGAAAATATTAATTAAACAGTTGGTTGTCCTAGAGGTATCAGTCAATTGATATACAACATAAAAAACGAAGTTTGCATGTAAATACATAATTTTTTATGATTTTTTTTTCAAATAGTAGATCTAGTAAATAAAATAAATATATAAAGGAGACTGTGAATGTGTACATGAAATAAATACGAACTCAACTAAAAATTTGGACGGATATAACGTATTTGTGCGGAATTAATAGTATTGACAGTACAAAAAATAAGATTGCCAATGATTTGACAATAAACTGCAGCATTACTGTCAGTCTTGCAATTACTTCAGGATTTGTATTTATCTTTAAATATGTAGAAAAGGTATTAATAGAAATATTGAAATAACTAGAAATACAATAAAGGTATTTACATTTGTATTCAAATACTGTTTTTTTTTGTATTTTACACAAGCGTACAATTGGATTCCCACTGGGGTAGATCTCCCAACGAAATTATCTGTTATATAGACCATTTTCATTTGCATGAGGAAATATTACTATTTATATTTAATAGGAAAATCGTCGATATATCAGAATTACAGTTACAGATGAAAATATATTGCGACAAACTTACAGAAAATCCTAGGCTCAAAAGTGGTCATAAGTGGTTTCTTTCCAGTGGACTATCTGAAAACAAAAACGAAATATATGTATACATATTTATAGAAGTAGATACCTATATTATATATCATACTTATTAAGCAAATATTAATACGGCATAAATAACTTATACAAAATAGACTAATTACCGATAAACACCTTGAATTTTGCCGGCATTCTATTAGGCTTTGTAATATTAATAGTGGATCAATGGAGGATGGAGGTGATGTAGTATCACTCACAGAGCCCAATCCTGTTGCTTTCCTTCCAGGGGGATACCTGAGAGTAAAAACAATAATAATTGTATAGGTATACAGGTGCATCAGACTTATTACAAAAATAACAATAATTCGACAGTATGCAATTATTATTCAGACTAATACTTACTGGAAGTTATGTTCGCTGAAGTAGACATGATCGTTATATAAATACTAACTGATTCACTGAGATCTCCATAGTCGCCTGAAATAAGCGGATAACATGTATGAATAAAGGAAAGCGCTTATAAACCGTCCCTATATATTATCCTTTGTTACATATTATACTTACTAACAATTTCCATCAATACACAATCCACTTGCCGAAGGAGGTATACCTACGTACATTACTACACAAAATGTACCGTGTGTCATATAATGGAACATCTGTAAAAAAAAAATCACTGGAATTGCAAATGCAAATACAGAAGACCTAGCATGACAGTCACTGATGTCTTATGGAAACATCCAGCATATCAACAAAAATACGTAGTACATAGTTAAACTTATGTCGTAATGGTATACCTAATAGCAGACTAACCCCCCATACACCACAAATTTTTAATATCCACATTAAATGAGTTGTTAACAAAGTTTGTGGTGTATATAGGTGAATTTCCTGGGTATTCTACAATTTACAAATGTAATATATTTTTTAAGGCTAAACAGGAAAGTACATATACTACAATACAATACTTTCTGTTTTCTTTTTGCCGAAATTGGACAGTTATATTGCAATATACACATATATGTATAGATTGGTAGTAATACGTACAAGTACATTCTTATGTATTAGTTGTATAGATATCAGTAAAATTTCCAACGTATACAGAATGACTAAAATACGATATGCAATCGTGTAAATGTGTTGATGTGTACAATTATGATAACAATACTATAAATAATATTAAATACACAACGAACGATAAAAGAAAATAAAATGATATTATGACTGATGCCTACTGAGCACCGAATTACCTCCATACATATTTGTATTTGATACAGGGTGACCCAAAGTCAGCGGCCCATTTCTGAAAAATTGATGGTGGGACCATTTTATCAAAAATCATAAGGTAACTACGACACGTGATGTACATTTTTAACATATTTTCAATTGTGTAGTACTTCCGCTTATACCGGAACGTGACACTAACTTCCTTATTTTAAATGGAACACTCTGTATTTTAATGCACCATTGAAAATCTTTATTTATTTAAAGGTAAATTTTATAACATGTCCCTATCAGAAAAGTTACCAATTTTGGAACTGAATTATCATCTTCATATAAGTATATGGGGTATTTAGGAGATGTTTCTACAAGTTTTCACTGCAATCTACAGTAACTTTCCTATGTTAAATGAACATTCTGTAATTCTTTGCATAAACGGATGTAAAATTAAATTCTAAATGGAACGACGTGTTATGTTCCGATATGCCGAATGGTGTAAATGTCCAGATATGGGTACTTACCCTACGGTAACGGGGAAAATTGGTAGCATGGCAAGAATGATGTGGACTTGTACAGCACCATTCAAATGTTTTTAGTTGAGGGAGGGAAACTTGGTTGTAATTATGTATATAAGATGGTCGTTCAGAGAGAGGAGGTGGGTATAGGGGGTGACCCATAAGAACATTCAAGCGTAGCTTTTAGAGACGGGCAGAGAAGTGCAGGTTTGAGGGGAAGGGGTTGGAAATTGCAACGTTGAATGAATAAACCAAGGAAAACTTTTTGTTGAACTGATAAACACACTTTTGTCTATATTCCAGGAAAACCAAAATTCTTATCAGTAACGTTAATTGGTAGGAGGGAGACGATGGAATTTTTACCCTCCACAATGTAAACAATTTAGTACAAAGTGAATGCAAGATCAATTGAATAGTTTCCACCTTTTCACTTTCCGCACTTTAAATTTCAATTTTACTCCTTGTGCCTATATATGAATCCACTCCCAACTAAAAAAACTCCTCCACCCATTTAAGATTGAGATAAGGATTTGCTGGACATTTACTCGCTCAATGATTGGAGATACTAACTAATTAACAATTGAAAAGGAAAATTCGAAATTGAGAACCAACATGGGGATAAATTTAGAATATTTATTGCTGTCAGTAAAAAAGTGACAAACTGGTACTATTCATTAGTTAATTCGACTACTCAACAAGAACAAAAAATAAACAAATAAATACAAATATACATACATACTTCGTACTTTCAATATTGTAAAAGATTTACCTATCGAACCAGAATGTTGTGACCGGAAGTAGCTATCAATAGTTTAGTATATGAACAAATAACCTTAAGATAAAAAAAATGCAGCAGTAATTTCTCCAAAAGCATTCTACTTCATTCTTTATTTGTTGACAGATTTTAGTGGTAAAACGGGAAAATATGAAAACATAATAATTGTAATAAGAAACCAAAAAGAGAATAACTTTATCATTGTATATAACAATACACAAATTATTATATGGTATCTAGTTGTGTGTCGTGGTACCCAATACCTTTACCAATATATTTAACGATTTTACACAAACCCAATCAAAACTAATGAAAGTATGTATATCAAATCAAATCTTTGAAATTACTGTTATTTGATAGTCAAATTACGTGAAGTATTTTGTAGGTATTCATTGTAAATACACGTATTTACGTACCCACAGTAGCTACTTCTTATTTACATAGTTTTCGAAATAACCTTTCTACCACTTTTATTGAAATCTTTTGAAACCAATAATTGTTTAAAATGTACCGTTTATTTATACATACCTTTTCAATTTCTCTTTCCTCTGTCTTTCTTCTTTTTATTGTCACTTGATTTCACTTTTTCACATATTTTAATAATTTTTATTCATCAACCGAAACAAAATAATTTGAGTGATCCTTTTAATCAATTTTAAATGTAAATCTACCGCTTGTCTACCGGCATTCCGACATTCGGCGGCGCCGAAACATGCATATATATATATTTTGGGGTTTCCCTTCCCTCACGATAGCATGTAGGTAAATTATAGTATTATAGTTTCATTGCCTACCAATGTACCAATTAAAGCTTATCTAATTGTTAATCTGTTTTATAACGAAATGCTTCTTTACTTATGCAACCCATCGTTCCCCTTGTTAAATTTTTAATTTTCTTAAAACCCTTACCGCCATCTCCTGTCGTTCACCTCGTTCGATTTTTCACTTTCTAGAACCCCTGGCGCTCCCGCTCTTAATTGATGCAAACTTTGACTTTCAGATCTACTATAGTATATATCTCTTATCTATGGTTATGGTTTCGGATTGGGAATTCCTCATTACGTTTGCAGTTTATTTAATTTCAAAAAAAAAATCGTTTTACGATGGCTTTTCTAATATTTGTATATTTTGTGGTAATAATGGAAATTGCAGAAGGTAATATTTTACGAAGGTTTCATAGTTTTGGATGTTTAAATGGTAATAAAGTTGTGAGAAATGTTTAAGCAAACTATTTTTTTTTAATATTTCGTGTTATAGGGAGTATTGATTATAAAAATGGAAACTTGATTTTTATGGAAGGTTCAGCAGATGGTGGTTTTACACATTTGTTAAGTGCATCAGGTTAGTGAAATGATATGTAGTTGTAATTATTAATTCTTTTTATCAGTTTTTTTTTTATAAAAACTTCCTTATATTAGGAAATGTTTGTAATGTATTTATGTTAATCTCGTATTTCAATGCAGGTGAAGATTATGAGACATTCTCGGAAATGAATTTGGATTTAAATGTTCAGTCCAAAACTGTTATGGAACATTCCAGGCATAATCATAAAAAATCCTCGACTATGCTTATTAATGAATTAGCACCTTTCAATAATATTGATATTAATTATTTACTGGTGGCAGAACATGTAAGAACTCATTAATTTGATTTGCAATTGAATTGAAATGACCATAAATGAGTGCATTATTTCATTAATTATTTTTATATTTATCTATAAACGCCAAAGTTTATAAATAGGAGTCATTTCCTAAGAACAGATTTTTAGTAAGGGGGTCTATATGTTGTCATAAGTTTATTTTCTATTTTCTGTTTTTGAGGTTAGCAACAAAGATGAGTTATTTTTGTTTTTTTTTTTAATTTGCACTGAAAGTTAGATAATGTTCTTTTCAAATCTATTTCATTAATTTGTCACATTCAAAATTTAGGTTTTTTTAATATCCTTTAACTATCATACCTAATATTTTAAATGTTGTTATGGATGGCACCGTAAGAAATCTGAAGATAATGAAAAGTGAATCCAAGGAACTGGTCAGAAGAAAATATTATAAATTTTATCTTTGTCCAAAACCTTTTTTATTGTGAAAATTAATCTAATTCAGCCAAAAGGTTCACAAAGAGACCACCTACCCTCCCAGTACCTACATTGTAAAGGTTTTCTTATCACAGTTCAATTTCAGTTGGCAACTGAATAAGACAGTGTTAAGAGTTAATTTTTTTAGTTCATGAAAATAGTCTTATTTTTAATTTTGCATGTAGTTGTCCAGATTTTAATTATTAAAGACTCACGGACATGATAACTCATACATCCATCATAATATAAACAATATTAAGTTATTTAAGAAAACAAACCATAGTTATTATCCTTAATAATAGAAGTAATGACTAATGAATTAATAAAACTATATATTTGTAATCTTATTTTATAATCAGATTGCTTATTTCTCATCACTGCCTTTTTAATTAATAGCATGAATTAATTTGTTTATTTAGGGGCCAGCTCACCAGAAAATATTTACCATACAATTGAAATTAGGAAATGAAGAATATGAAGGAATCGGTAGTAGTTTAAAACAAGCGAAAAGAATTGCTTCTGCAAAAGCCTTGGTAAGCACCAAATATGAACATCCACCTATGAAAAGTGTTGAGATTCAGCTGTACGAGTTAGCTAGTAAAAGGAACGAGAAAGTTACATTTATAAATGAATTTGAGCAACAAATTATTTCTTCTAAGGTAAGTTTTTATTATGCTGTTACTTATTATAAAAAATGGAATAAAACGCCTTATAACACTACAAACAATATTTATTGGATTAACCAAATGTATACATTTCGACTACGAAGTCATTTTCAATCGAAAGGGGGGTTGCTCATCAGTTAATCCTTGTATTTATGAATGTAAATACACTCGTAAACTTTTAGGTCTGTGTAATGATGACAAAGTTTTAATAATTCAATATTATGGTCTATAGCATGTCCAGTGTTTAAGGCATGGTATGCGACTGCTGATTTTTCCGCATTATTCTTTTTTAAATGGTACAAGTGCTCTTTTAGACGTATCGCTAGATTTCTCTTAGCTAGGCCTATGTAAACCTTGTACCTTACATTGACATTATCTCTTCTTTTGGATTTCCAAGGACATTACATAATTTTAGTTTTTGATTACTAAAAACTGGTTCTATTTCTAATTTTTTACAGTCTATTTATATGTCTATTAAATTCAGTATGATAATTGTATGTAAGACATACGTTTTGTTCTATTTTGTTTTGTCTAGTTGTGTTGTCTTTTAAAAATTTTTGTTTTTGTTGTTTTGAAAAGATTTAGTTAATTTAATTTATTTTAAAATTATGTCGAACTGCCGTGTTGTAAATATACTTTTTTTCCTTTTTTTTGAAAATTTCTTCGCTCATAGGGATATTGAATAATCTAAAAATTAGGCTATTAAAAGCTGCTAGTTTATGCCTTTTATCTGTGTAGGAACTATTCAAAATGTATCTATTTGTGTGAGTAGGTTTTCTAATTTATGTGATTTATACATTTTGTAACATCAAAATTTTTATCTACTATTGCGAATACATCGTCCATATATCAGCTCCAAAATTTTGGAAAATATTTATAAGTATTCTTTAATTTAATTTCATAAAAACTTAAAAATAAATTAAGTTTAAAAAAAGGAGAAAATGGATTTCCCATAGCTGTGCCTTTAACCTGTTTATAGATATTATTCCTAAAACGGAATACATTTTGTAACATACAGATTTCAGTAAAGCAATTCTTTAATTTTTAAATCTGGAAGTTTTAATAAATCAGTTAGCCCAAGGTACATATATATAAATTATCTTAAATACACGCATTTGCAAAGTATTTTTGCAAACAGTTAGGTGAAAGAGCGTATATGGCAGTTTTGTAGTTTATTACAACATCCAAAAGTGGTTCTTTTTTGAATTAGCGATTTTAACTTTTTTTTAGTTTTAGAGGAAAGTTTAGTCTGTATCCAACTAGAAAATTGTAGAAACTTATTAGTACACTGTAATCTAAAAGTATTTCTGAACAAACAGGATGCCTCGCGAATCAAAAATATATAACATATTCATAATTTGGGGGTCTTCGAATTTTTGAGAAGCATTGTTATAATAAAAGAATAAAATTACTTATTAAAGGTTTCTAGAAAGAGTTTATTGTAAAACCCTCCAATATGTTTTGTAGAATAATACAGTAGAACCTCGATAAGATAAAGACCAAGGGAAACGTTAAATAATTTGAGTTATTGAGGTTTTTACTTACTAAGGGTTTAAGTTAAGGAGTTTTTATTGGTTTATAGTTTTACTTACAGAGGTCCGTTTATGAGCGTTGTTTAGGAATTATAGAGATAGATAGACGAGCTAGGTTAAATGCAAATGAAACTTCGAAATGTTATTATGTACATACGTACTTTATTTTAGGTTTAAAGGTACATTTATTCAAGTTTATTTTATTCTACATAAAAAAGTTGGTTATTTATTTTTTTTTGTTTCAAACAATTCACACTTTCTACATCAATTTTATTACTTACTGAGGTGCGATGCCCAAATTATTCCTTTAAGTTATAGAGGGTTCGTATTTTAAGTAAAAGAGGTTTTGGACTCCGAGGGGAAGGGAACCAAAATTTTATTAAGTTATAGAGGTTTTTACGTTATCGAGGATCTACTGTAATATAACACTGTATCGAAATCGGTCTGTAGTATACGAGCATAATGAAATAGGCAAAAATGTTTCAAATAAAAGTTGTGTAAAATTAAGTGTAAAAATATTATTAATTATGGCAAATTTCTGGGCATACCGGAGGTACATCCTTACTTCGTTAGTTAAAATGGAACGCTCCGTATAATATTTTATTTTTGAATCCCTCATAAAAAATAAATGTCAGTTTTACATTTTTTGAAAAATTTGAAGTTTTCCTTGTTTGGCACTATTTTTAATATCTTCGAACAAAGGCACTTAGAAGAATGCGATTTTCACGTAGGTATCTGTTCAAATTATATGCAAAATTAAAGCTCCCTTCTACTTATGTAAGGTTTTTGGTACTTTTTTTAGCTGTTTTAGAAAACGAAACTAGTGACGGACAACTTTTTTACCATACGATATACATTTCATAATTTAAAAAATACTACTTATTTGATTTTGCTTTTTGTTGTTTCTCTAATATGAATAGGCATTTAGCATCTTTGACAAAGAAATTAACACTTGTGATTTCTTATATAGGCAATTTAATTATAATAAATCACATTTATATTTTTGCTTTTTAAAAAGGACTCACAAAATCCGACACTGTTTCGGGCTCAAAATGATCACAAATTACAAAGTATTATAACTAGTGAAAATCAAGACAACAATACCGATTATGAAAAAACTACGGAAATCAAAAATAAGACACCTGAGAATCCCTCTATTGTACGTTTGAAAGTTGGATCTAGGAAATACATAGGAACAGGTTATACCGTTCATGCAGCACGCCATGACGCAGCTATTAAAGCAATCGAGGAAATAAAAAGGATCAATACAGATGAAGATTGTAAGTAACAATTACACTACGACTTATTTGTATTTTTGTAACTGTATTGTAACATTTGCCGTTAAAAATTACGTGAGAGAGAACCAATTGTAGATTTATTAATTTACGAAAGTACAACATAATTAAATACGGCAAGGAAACTCTCATTCGGCATCTTAAATCTTTCTTTTATTTTTCTTATTTCACAATAATTTATCAAATATTTAATTAATAAAAAATTGCATAATATTATTTAAATAATGTAAACATTGCTAAACATCACCTCATTGGTTGTGGCACAGATGACGTCATTAGTCATATACATAAATGGTGGACGGCATATGTTAAGTGGTTTAGTTTGTGGCGATTTAATACTTTTTATTTTTTACAAAAACAATTTCCTGTTTTTTGTTTAAAGTAAATTTTTAAGTATATGTTTATATATTTGTTGGTATGTTTGTCGTAAACTTTATTGCTTGTATTTGTGTGTTTGGAATTTTTGTCAATGTCTGTGTGTTGTTATGATTGTCAATTTAATTGTGTGTGGTATTATTATTAGTCCGGTCAATTTAGACATTCGAAGCTACATAAATTCCCACCAAGCTGAAAATCAGCAAGATTGTTTAAAATATGATTAAAAATAAAATTTGAAAGTTCCCGATCTTTTCTTTGTATGGAAAAAATTTTATTCAAGGTTAAAGGTCAAAAAAATGAGTTTTTCGCGATTTTCAGCAAAACGGTAAGTTTTATCATAAAAATACTTCAGGCAAAAATTGTAGATCATAAAATTATCTATAAAATATGTATGAATATTTTTTTCCTAAGAGCCACCGTTTCTGAGATATCAGGTAAAATGAAACCCAGTCTTTTATATACGCAAGTGTAACCTCGAGACATCTGCCTCCTATTCAATTGTATGCGTGGCTAGGGTCTTATACCTGCTTTATGTCAGTGTTCCCAATAAATGAAATACTGTTAGTCTCAGGGTTTCCAGATTAGGGGATTTTCCCTAAAAAATAGGGGATTTTTTTCTTTGGTCTATTTTTTGGGGTTATATTTTTCAGGAGAATTCTTCTGGGGAAAAATTTCCCTCTACAATATTTTTTCTATTTGCACCTAATATTTTCTAGTTTTTGGGGCTTTATTTGTCACATAGGTTATATTGGGGTATTTTAGAGATACATATTTTATAGATAATTTTATGGTCTACAATTTTTGTCTGGGGTAATTTTATGAAAAAACTTACCGTTTTGCTGAAAGTCGCGAAAAACTCATTTTTTTGACCTTTAGCCTTGAATAAAAATTTTTCCATACAGGGGAAAGATGGGGAACTTTCAAATTTTATTTTTAATCATATTTTAAACAATCTCACTGATTTTCAGCTTGGTGGGAATTTATGTAGCTTTACTCTTATTTTTTTGTCTAATTTGACCGGACTATATTGCTGTTGTGTAAATATTCTCTTATAATTATATTTCTATACTTGCTCTGTATCTAATCTTTACTTAATGTACATATGCACATTACTGAACCGAGTCTAAATGCTATAGGCACTAGTTGTTTTATTTTACTTTTTTCTGGTCAGTATATTAGTGTTTGCAAAAAATGTTCAATTTGGACTAAAGATTTTTTGAATATTTTGGAACAATTAGAGTGTGAAATTCCAAAGAGTCCCCTAAGCGTAAGAATGAATCATTTAATTTTATTTTCATTAGTCAAAAGCACACTATCTTTGCTTAACTTATTTTTTTTTGAGCAGAGCAAATCGATGATGTGAGGAAACCATTTATCAGGAACACCTACATAACTTTTGAATTTTCTTGAGATCATAGTTCTTGTTTTTGTTCATCTTTTTTGTCTAAATAACTTTGCTTCAGTAGCGTCAGTATCAGGTGTTGCTGTAAAAACCGACACATTGGATTCTGGTTTTTCAATTTCACTACTTGTTCTTGATTTAGTAAAAATGGGGGTTTTTAACAGCTTGGACATTTTTTAGAACTGAAATTGAAACTTCTTTCGTTACAATAAACTTTCCTGGTGAGGTAGTTGCATGACAGATATCAGGTTTAATTTGGCATTACACATATTTACTACAAAAGTATGGTTTCACCTGTATACTCACACTTTTCTTTCCAACTTGTTCTGTGTTCTGCACCATAACTTTTTTTCACATCTAACCTGCCTTGACCTAAACTTGTACTGGGTTTATCAAAATCTATTACAGCTGGTGAAAATTCCTGTTCAATATTTGTTTCTTTTAAACTTCACATTATAGCATCTTCTACTAACTGTTTTCTTTGCCTTTTTAAAGCAACAGTTCACTATGGTGCAGATGCAGCTCTTTTTCAGTCTTATTGGCAATCAAATATATATGGATCCTCATCCTGTTTTAATAACTTTTGTTCCCATAAGTTTATAGCGAACAAAATTTTGCATGTCAACTTCAAGCTAAAACCGAAGTTGTGTACCATCTATTTTAAAATATAAAGGATTATACACATTTTAAGAATATTTATGTAATCGCACCTTATAAAATGATACGGCCTGTCGAATATTACAAACTCTTTTTATTCAACGAGGGAATTAAACGTCTGTTCATCTCTATGGCAAATCAATTAATTAATTAACAAAATTTATAAGCAACTTGATAAATCTTTAAAAATAAACGAATGTAAAAACGCTAACAGCTCGACCAACCTGACTTTTTCTCGTCCTCGAGAAAAGTATAGTATTAAAATAATATTAATAAAAATAATTACTTATTGCAGGTCAGAAATAAAATAAAAACAGTCAGGTTATATTTGGTAAGTTCTCCTTATGGGGTGGCTTTATTCGACTACTCCTGTCGAAGTCCCTTCTTCTAGTTCAGTACCTTCCGATCCAAAACTATCTGTAAAGTTGGCCCTGTAATATTTTAATTTATCTGATGGGCAAATACCGACGTAGGTATTTCTGGTTCTCATCGACCCTTTCATATCTTCAACCACATAGCGATCGTGGTCGAGGACCTTTGTTATCGTGAAAGGTCCATCGAATTTAGGCAACAGCTTTTTACTTTTGCCACCATTATGGGGACGTTCCCGCTTAACTAGGACGAGATCTCCAACCGCATACGATTTCGGTTTGGAGCGTTTTTCGTTATAACGTAACTGCGAACAGTGTGAACGTTCTTGCATCGATCGGAGACGTTCTCCTGCAAGTCGTTGTACCTGTGCTACGTTTGCACGGTCTTGGGGTTCGGTGTCAACGTCTGACAACAGGAACGAGTCGTGTATGCTTGGTGTTACGGCACAATAAACATTTTTTTGTATATATGTAAAATTTAAGTTGTACACATAGACTAGGATAGATGCACGACTCGCGGTATTTTTGGGATGGACACTCAGCGCCATCCGTTGTTTGTCCCACATTAATAAGACGTTACTTGGAATATATATAAATGGAAATGACAAAGAAAACTTTCTAAACTATTGCGCCATCTATACATAAAACTATGAAGCATCATTTAAGGCGCGCATTTCAAAATTTAACCAAATTTTTAATTATTTCATTGGAAATTGAAAAAAAAAAAAACAAATATAATATTAACAAATTTATTAACAAAGTATAAATGCAGTAATCAGTACAATTAGTACAATATACGAGTAAATAGCAAAACATCAAATTAAAATACTTAATAAATACTAAAAAAGTAATTATGTTATCAAATAAAACCCAATTTGAACGTTTTAACGTATTTAGTCATATATTTTTTGTTCAGAATGAATATAATTTCAATTTGTTATAAAAAATAGAAGCCAAACGTTAAAACGTTAATAACATGTTATAAAAATAACAAAGTTCTGTTCGATAAAGTGTTGGACCAAACAAAAAATTGGGCAACATGCGAAATAATACATAAATACAATAATAAGGATAAATATAACTAATAAATAATTAAATTACCTATAATTGCTGCATTTAGCAGCAGCAAGATTAATGAGTGGATCCGCGTAAGGCTTCTGGATTTTCACTCCACAGTGGTGTAAACTGCCGGGCAATGTTGTTCTGTGTGGGACAGAAAACACCCTTTCCACCCATACACGTTGCAAATGGGGTTGTTTGGGAAACTTGTACCTACAAGAATTACAACAAATAAATGTATTCTCTTGTATCCTGCACATCATTTCATTGTTACCTTGGGGTAATTTCCCTACATCCTTCTACGCAGCATATTCTTGTGTATTTCCATCTTTTTATTATCTGTAGTAATATCAACAGCAGATTAATAAACGATTATTACCTATTAATTTAACTAGTTTTGATTCGAAGAGCAAAGTTTCTAACAAGCACTATTTCAGACTATAATTACTTATTGTAAAGCATAATTGACGTACTTAGTACATTACTTACTTTCAGGACAGGTAAAAGTAGTTCTTACAAGCACTTTTAACAAAATTTTTTACGATTAAAAAATTGTAACGCCACAAACGTTTTAGCAACGTTTCCAACTAATGGGGAATTTCTCTGCTGATAACAAATTACAACAACAACCGCCGTCGCGTGATCTGTTATCGTTTCACTAAAAAGTATCAGTAATGTATGTCGGTAATATCGATTTTAGTAATTTAAAAAATATCTGTAGTTCATGTGGGGCAAACTAAGGTGGCGCTGTCGCTAGACATTTCATAGCCTGGTTGTACATATTAAAAGTCGTATAGTTGCGTTGTATATATTTATGTTTTTTGTCATTTTTATCATTTAATATTCATATTTCATAGTCGTATTTTCAATATTTTAAACCATCATTATTATTATTTGTACATTTATTTAAGTTTCACTTTTAGTAATTTTCGTGCTATTTCAACAGTCACATTCTACCTGAGTTCAGGGATTTGCACATTTCTAAAACCCCATTAGGGTTGGACATTCCAACCATTATACTATTTTCTATTTTGCATGCTATTTAGGGTTATTGTACCGTAGTCTTCGATTTAAGAACTACACTTATTTGCATTTTATTACTATGCCGCATTCCATTTGCAGTTAATTGTATTGTGCATTCTTGTTATTTTCTTCTCTCTTCATCATCATGATCTTATTGTAACCAGTTTAGGGGGAGAAAATGAATATAAGTTAGTTTTATAATATTTCAGGAGAGTCCGTATGTAGACTAGCTGAGGGAAAGAACCTCATAAACAGTTATCATTTTTTACGTTTATAGTTGTAAATATACACTTATCAACTTCTATAGTGTTTTTTTGTGTTCAACTGTAAGCGTTGGTCCTTCGAGTTAATTTAATTTTTATGTGGTACAGCAGTACATCCGCTGAGAAATATTTTTATTCTCACGAAATAAACATTGGTCCTTCGAGCCGGATTAGAAGAAAAAATTCAATTCATCATTAAAATCAGTGCGGTCATTCGTGCAATCATCTTGATCTTCAACGGCATTTATTCGGGATACATAATATCCGAGTGTTTTCAATAAATACTGTGTGCCTTACTGCTTAGACATTAGCAATAATTTTCGAGGACTCGTCTGGAAGCACATCATTCAACTGTTTTCCAAAGGCCAGTCCGACTCTTCCTTCAGCACTCCAACCGAAACGTCAACCGTCTTCAGGAAGTTGCTGCAGTATACAGCCCAGGGAGCCATTCTTGCGGAACTCTTTTTGTAAGTGCGATTTCCTATATTTCCTTTATTATTTCCTTATATTTAATTTCCTTGGTACTGATTCAATTTGTTAAATCATGAGTACGGAAGTGTTAAAAGAACTCGTTAGTCAACGAAAAACCATTAAAACACGTTTGACTCGTTTCAAAAATAGTGTAAATGATTTAGAGATCCAATCAGAAATAAGTGATAAGGAGATAACACAGTTAAAATTACGCCTGGCAAAAATAGATCCTATTTTGGTAGAGTACGAGCAAATTCATGCAAAAATAATCAATCTTTCTGATGATCCAAATCATGAAGTGGATCTAGAGTCTTTTGAGAAGTCATACTACGAAGCCGTAGGTTGCGCTACGGATATTGTTACTAATATATCATCTGAATCTAAAAATGTTCGAAAATTATCATGTGTAGATCGGGGTTTAGTTCAGTTACCCAGCGTAGCTTTGCCTTGTTTTAACGGAGACTTTGAAAATTGGGTCGAGTTTCGCGACGGGTTTCGTTCATTGATTCACGATAACAATAGTCTGAGTGATATTCAGAAATTTTATTATTTAATATCTTGTTTAAAGGGCGAGGCAGCACAAGCCGTTAGGTCATTGAAAGTTTCTTCAGAAAATTACACAATTGCATGGGACTTACTCTGTAAACGTTTCGAAAATAAGAAACTTATAATTCAAAATAACATTAAGGCACTTTTTAATCTAGAGTTTTTAAAGAAGGAATCGCATCTTTCTTTGCAACCTTTTTTTAGATGAGATTTTAAAAATCATGCAATCCCTTGAAAATTACAAACAACCAACCGTAGATATGTTACTTATTTACATAGTAAGTGCAAAATTAAGCCAAACTACTCGATTTGAGTGGGAACTATTAGAACACAAAGAAGAATTTCCGAAATTTAGTGAGTTACAAGAATTCTTAGAAAAACGATGCCACTTTTTAGCATCAATAGAAATTAATAAGTCAATTTGATTTCGGTAATAATAGCAACAGAAACAAACATAAATCACATATAAAGGGTTGTGTTAGCACTTTAAAACCCTCTTGCTCCTTTTGCAAGGCACCACATGCCATATTTGAATGCAGTGAATTTTTAAAATTAGCTATACAAGAACGAATTTCTCAAGCGAAACGCTTACATCTTTGCATTAATTGTTTAAAGAAAAATCACAAAACCCGAGACTGCACTTCTCGTCTGTGTCAAATCTGTAATAAAAAACATAACACCTTATTGCATCTTCGGGTTTAACGACAATTCTAATATACCTTTTAATCCTTTAAGTAATCATTCTGTAAACTCTCAAAATAATAGTCACAATAATACATATCGACAAGATGCAAATAAAAGTAATGATGTAGGCATTGTGAACCCCCCGCAGGTAGAACAAATATCATATTCTAACCACGCTTGTAATCGTGAGACATCCCAAACGTTATTATCAACAGCCCAAGTTAAAGTTATCGATGTTAACGGCAAGGTACACTTATGCAGGGCACTCTTAGATCCGGGTTCCCAATCAAATTTTATTACCGATGAATTTTTCCACAAACTCGGTTTAAAGAGCGAACGTTTAAATTTAACAGTGAGTGGCATTAGCCAAAATTTATCTAACATAAAGTCTAGAACAAACATTCGCGTGCAATCATGCGTAAATGACTTTACATCCACATTATCGTGTTTAATAATACAACAAATTACCAGTCATCTGCCCAATAAGACATTTGATTTAAGTCAATTGAATATACCCTCCCATATTCGTTTAGCAGATCCTAAATGTAATAAACCCGGGAAAATCGACATTCTATTAGGCGCTGGTATATTTTGGAAGTTGTTGTGCATTGGACAACAAAAGTTAGGGAAAAACTTGCCATATATGCAAAAAACCAAGGTTAGGGTGGATTATCGGTGGCACATTTGCCGAAAATGATAACATCTCCCAGGTCAATTTGTGTTTAACAAGTAACAATAGCATAGACACACTTAACAAAAATGTTGAAAAATTTTGAAAAATAGAAGATTGCAGTAACAGTAGTAAAATTTATTCTCGTGACGAACAATACTGTGAAGATCATTTCGTTCAGAATACAACACGCGATACAACAGGGAGATTTATAGTTAAATATCCATTAAAGCAGGACGCGTGTGTTATAGGTGATACAAAGTCATCAGCAATGAAACGTTTATATTCATTAGAAAGGAAATTAAATCGCAATCTTCCATTAAGGGAAGAATATAATAATTTTTTATCAGAATATAAGAGCCTCGGTCACATGTCAAAAATTTCTCTCACTGATAAAACAATTACATACTTTTTACCTCATCACCCAGTAGTAAACAGCAGTAGTATAACTACAAAGCTACGGGTTGTCTTCGATGCCTCAGCCAAGGTTACATCAGGTTTGTCATTCAATTACATTCAGAACGACCTTTTTTCAATTCTCTTGCGTTTTCGTAAACATAATTTTGTTTTAACGGGTGATATAGCAAAGATGTATCGTCAAGTAAAAATACATGACGATCAGCAATCCTTACAGATTATTCTTTGGCGCCCAAGTTCAGATAAACCAATTGAACACTACAAATTAAATACCATAACATATGGAATGGCTTCAGCACCCTTTTTGGCGATTAGATGCCTAGTACAACTCGCTGCTGACATTATTGAAAATGATTCACTATGCAATCTTACAATGCAAAATCAAGTCACTAAACGAACCATATTGTCTATGATAGCCCAAATATATGACCCATTAGGATTATTGGCACCTATAATAATTAAATCAAAGTTACTAATGCAGAAATTATGGCAACATAAATTATCTTGGGACGAATCTTTACCAATCGAATTGCACAGCGAATGGTTAGAATATATAAATAATTTACTTTCATTAAACACACTAGTTATTCCCAGGCATGTTGTATGTAAAAATTATATTTTTGTAGAGTTGCACGGGTTTTGCGATGCCTCAGAAAAGGCATATGGCGCCTGCATATATGCACGAAGTACGAATAGTTCAGGACAAATTCAAGTTTCGTTATTATGTTCCAAATCGCGTGTTGCGCCATTAAAAGCTGTAACAATTCCTATTAGAATTATGTGGAGCTGTATTGTTAGCTAATTTATATCATAAAGTATTGCAATCAATGAAAATATCATTTAACAAATCCATGTTTTGGTGCGACTCAACAATAGTGTTAGGTTGGATTAATGGTGCATCAACACGATGGAAAACATTCGTTTCTAACAGGGTTGCAGAGATTCAAACTTTAACTGACATTGACAATTGGCAACATGTTAGGACTCATGAAAATCCTGCGGATTTAGTATCTCGCGGTATAGAAGCTAGTACTTTAAATGAATCACCACTATGGTGGCACGGACCCCAATGGTTGTCAAAAAACGAATCACAATGGCCAACGCCCTGTAACTATCCTAAAAATGTAAATTTAGAAGAAAAATGTGTCGTTAGTGTATCTACGGAAACAAGTAATTTGGAAATTCTGACTAAATTTTCTTCATTAACAAAATTACAGCGGGTTGTTGCGTATTGTCAACGGTTTATCAATAGTCTAAAAAAGAACATGGAGCCAAGATTAACAGGTCCTATTTTAGCAATAGAAATGATTAGATCACTCACTTTATTGATAAAAATGGCTCAGCAAGCGAATTATGCAAGCGAAATACATCTTTTAAAGCAAGGCAAACCATTAGACACAAAAAACTCATTGCTTTCTTTGAATCCATTCTTGGATGACGATGGTATTTTACGTGTGGGAGGTCGCATTCATAAATCAGATTTTACATTTAACAAAAAACACCCGATTATATTGCATCCATCCCATTTTCTTACTAAATTAATATTCAACTTTGAACATATTCGATTACTTCACTGTGGACCAAATCAATTGCTTTCCTCTATTCGGGATAAATATTGGCCAGTTTCAGGGAAAAATCTTGCAAAAACGATAATACACGAATGTATAACTTGCTTTCGGGCAAAACCGAAATCAATAACCCACATTATGGGAAATCTACTTAAAGAAAGGATTACTCCATCGCCACCTTTTTTTAACTGTGGTATCGATTACGCTGGTCCCATTTTTATAAAATAAAAAAAGGGTCGGGGAGCTCAATTAATAAAAGCATATATATGCATTTTTGTTTGTTTCTCGACAAAGGCGGTACATTTAGACCTGACAAATAATTTAACAACAGAAGCATTTTTATCGTTACTAAGGCGTTTTATATCAAGAAGAGGGAGACCCTCCAATATTTATTCGGACAACGGAACATACTTCCGTGGTGCTCATAATGATCTCGGCGAAACAGCACATATACTACAGAACAAAGATAATCAGAGTAAGATTACAAACTTTGCAACTGATAATAAAATTACCTGGCACTTCATTCCACCTACTTCACCTCATTTTGGAGGTTTATGGGAGGCTGGAGTGAAGTCCATAAAAAACCATTTAAAACGAACAGCTAAAAACAGTAATTTAGACTTTGAAGAGTTCTATACTCTTGTAGCACAAATTGAGTCAGTACTTAATTCCCGTCTCCTAACTCCGTTGTCTTGTGATCCTAATGATCCTGAGCCGCTCACTCCTTCGCACTTTTTAATCGGACGGAAGCTCACAGCGCTGCCAGAGGAAAATATGCTGGATATTCCTGAGAATCGACTCAACAAATTTCAGCACATCCAGAGGTTGCTCCAGCACTTTTGGAAACGCTGGAGCAAAGAGTATATAAGCTTGATGCAGACCCGGACTAAATGGAAGAAAAACATGATTAGCGTCCTGAAGGTTGGTACCCTGGTGTTAGTGCGCGAAGACAATTCTCCTCCGTGTCAGTGGCGTTTAGGACGTGTGACAGAATTGCACCCTGGTGACGATAGTGTCGTACGTGTGGTGTCGGTAAAAACATCAAACAGTGCCATACTTAAGCGCTCTGTTACCAAATTATGCGCATTACCAGTCGATACTAATACATGTGATTAAAGGGGTTTTTTTAAAGCAATGCTTTCAAGGCGGCCGGCATGTTACGGCACAATAAACATTTTTTTGTATATATGTAAAATTTAAGTTGTACATATTAAAAGTCGTATAGTTGCGTTGTATATATTTATGTTTTTTGTCATTTTTATCATTTAATATTCATATTTCATAGTCGTATTTTCAATATTTTAAACCATCATTATTATTATTTGTACATTTATTTAAGTTTCACTTTTAGTAATTTTCGTGCTATTTCAACAGTCACATTCTACCTGAGTTCAGGGATTTGCACATTTCTAAAACCCCATTAGGGTTGGACATTCCAACCATTATACTATTTTCTATTTTGCATGCTATTTAGGGTTATTGTACCGTAGTCTTCGATTTAAGAACTACACTTATTTGCATTTTATTACTATGCCGCATTCCATTTGCAGTTAATTGTATTGTGCATTCTTGTTATTTTCTTCTCTCTTCATCATCATGATCTTATTGTAACCAGTTTAGGGGGAGAAAATGAATATAAGTTAGTTTTATAATATTTCAGGAGAGTCCGTATGTAGACTAGCTGAGGGAAAGAACCTCATAAACAGTTATCATTTTTTACGTTTATAGTTGTAAATATACACTTATCAACTTCTATAGTGTTTTTTTGTGTTCAACTGTAAGCGTTGGTCCTTCGAGTTAATTTAATTTTTATGTGGTACAGCAGTACATCCGCTGAGAAATATTTTTATTCTCACGAAATAAACATTGGTCCTTCGAGCCGGATTAGAAGAAAAAATTCAATTCATCATTAAAATCAGTGCGGTCATTCG
Source organism: Agrilus mali (assembly GCA_029378335.1). Classification (NCBI taxonomy): domain Eukaryota; kingdom Metazoa; phylum Arthropoda; class Insecta; order Coleoptera; family Buprestidae; genus Agrilus; species Agrilus mali. The sequence goes on from CM055659.1 coordinate 14,113,245, forward strand.
TGCAATCATCTTGATCTTCAACGGCATTTATTCGGGATACATAATATCCGAGTGTTTTCAATAAATACTGTGTGCCTTACTGCTTAGACATTAGCAATAATTTTCGAGGACTCGTCTGGAAGCACATCATTCAACTGTTTTCCAAAGGCCAGTCCGACTCTTCCTTCAGCACTCCAACCGAAACGTGAACCGTCTTCAGGAAGTTGCTGCAGTATACAGCCCAGGGAGCCATTCTTGCGGAACTCTTTTTGTAAGTGCGATTTCCTATATTTCCTTTATTATTTCCTTATATTTAATTTCCTTGGTACTGATTCAATTTGTTAAATCATGAGTACGGAAGTGTTAAAAGAACTCGTTAGTCAACGAAAAACCATTAAAACACGTTTGACTCGTTTCAAAAATAGTGTAAATGATTTAGAGATCCAATCAGAAATAAGTGATAAGGAGATAACACAGTTAAAATTACGCCTGGCAAAAATAGATCCTATTTTGGTAGAGTACGAGCAAATTCATGCAAAAATAATCAATCTTTCTGATGATCCAAATCATGAAGTGGATCTAGAGTCTTTTGAGAAGTCATACTACGAAGCCGTAGGTTGCGCTACGGATATTGTTACTAATATATCATCTGAATCTAAAAATGTTCGAAAATTATCATGTGTAGATCGGGGTTTAGTTCAGTTACCCAGCGTAGCTTTGCCTTGTTTTAACGGAGACTTTGAAAATTGGGTCGAGTTTCGCGACGGGTTTCGTTCATTGATTCACGATAACAATAGTCTGAGTGATATTCAGAAATTTTATTATTTAATATCTTGTTTAAAGGGCGAGGCAGCACAAGCCGTTAGGTCATTGAAAGTTTCTTCAGAAAATTACACAATTGCATGGGACTTACTCTGTAAACGTTTCGAAAATAAGAAACTTATAATTCAAAATAACATTAAGGCACTTTTTAATCTAGAGTTTTTAAAGAAGGAATCGCATCTTTCTTTGCAACCTTTTTTTAGATGAGATTTTAAAAATCATGCAATCCCTTGAAAATTACAAACAACCAACCGTAGATATGTTACTTATTTACATAGTAAGTGCAAAATTAAGCCAAACTACTCGATTTGAGTGGGAACTATTAGAACACAAAGAAGAATTTCCGAAATTTAGTGAGTTACAAGAATTCTTAGAAAAACGATGCCACTTTTTAGCATCAATAGAAATTAATAAGTCAATTTGATTTCGGTAATAATAGCAACAGAAACAAACATAAATCACATATAAAGGGTTGTGTTAGCACTTTAAAACCCTCTTGCTCCTTTTGCAAGGCACCACATGCCATATTTGAATGCAGTGAATTTTTAAAATTAGCTATACAAGAACGAATTTCTCAAGCGAAACGCTTACATCTTTGCATTAATTGTTTAAAGAAAAATCACAAAACCCGAGACTGCACTTCTCGTCTGTGTCAAATCTGTAATAAAAAACATAACACCTTATTGCATCTTCAGTTTAACGACAATTCTAATATACCTTTTAATCCTTTAAGTAATCATTCTGTAAACTCTCAAAATAATAGTCACAATAATACATATCGACAAGATGCAAATAAAAGTAATGATGTAGGCATTGTGAACCCCCCGCAGGTAGAACAAATATCATATTCTAACCACGCTTGTAATCGTGAGACATCCCAAACGTTATTATCAACAGCCCAAGTTAAAGTTATCGATGTTAACGGCAAGGTACACTTATGCAGGGCACTCTTAGATCCGGGTTCCCAATCAAATTTTATTACCGATGAATTTTTCCACAAACTCGGTTTAAAGAGCGAACGTTTAAATTTAACAGTGAGTGGCATTAGCCAAAATTTATCTAACATAAAGTCTAGAACAAACATTCGCGTGCAATCATGCGTAAATGACTTTACATCCACATTATCGTGTTTAATAATACAACAAATTACCAGTCATCTGCCCAATAAGACATTTGATTTAAGTCAATTGAATATACCCTCCCATATTCGTTTAGCAGATCCTAAATGTAATAAACCCGGGAAAATCGACATTCTATTAGGCGCTGGTATATTTTGGAAGTTGTTGTGCATTGGACAACAAAAGTTAGGGAAAAACTTGCCATATATGCAAAAAACCAAGGTTAGGGTGGATTATCGGTGGCACATTTGCCGAAAATGATAACATCTCCCAGGTCAATTTGTGTTTAACAAGTAACAATAGCATAGACACACTTAACAAAAATGTTGAAAAATTTTGAAAAATAGAAGATTGCAGTAACAGTAGTAAAATTTATTCTCGTGACGAACAATACTGTGAAGATCATTTCGTTCAGAATACAACACGCGATACAACAGGGAGATTTATAGTTAAATATCCATTAAAGCAGGACGCGTGTGTTATAGGTGATACAAAGTCATCAGCAATGAAACGTTTATATTCATTAGAAAGGAAATTAAATCGCAATCTTCCATTAAGGGAAGAATATAATAATTTTTTATCAGAATATAAGAGCCTCGGTCACATGTCAAAAATTTCTCTCACTGATAAAACAATTACATACTTTTTACCTCATCACCCAGTAGTAAACAGCAGTAGTATAACTACAAAGCTACGGGTTGTCTTCGATGCCTCAGCCAAGGTTACATCAGGTTTGTCATTCAATTACATTCAGAACGACCTTTTTTCAATTCTCTTGCGTTTTCGTAAACATAATTTTGTTTTAACGGGTGATATAGCAAAGATGTATCGTCAAGTAAAAATACATGACGATCAGCAATCCTTACAGATTATTCTTTGGCGCCCAAGTTCAGATAAACCAATTGAACACTACAAATTAAATACCATAACATATGGAATGGCTTCAGCACCCTTTTTGGCGATTAGATGCCTAGTACAACTCGCTGCTGACATTATTGAAAATGATTCACTATGCAATCTTACAATGCAAAATCAAGTCACTAAACGAACCATATTGTCTATGATAGCCCAAATATATGACCCATTAGGATTATTGGCACCTATAATAATTAAATCAAAGTTACTAATGCAGAAATTATGGCAACATAAATTATCTTGGGACGAATCTTTACCAATCGAATTGCACAGCGAATGGTTAGAATATATAAATAATTTACTTTCATTAAACACACTAGTTATTCCCAGGCATGTTGTATGTAAAAATTATATTTTTGTAGAGTTGCACGGGTTTTGCGATGCCTCAGAAAAGGCATATGGCGCCTGCATATATGCACGAAGTACGAATAGTTCAGGACAAATTCAAGTTTCGTTATTATGTTCCAAATCGCGTGTTGCGCCATTAAAAGCTGTAACAATTCCTATTAGAATTATGTGGAGCTGTATTGTTAGCTAATTTATATCATAAAGTATTGCAATCAATGAAAATATCATTTAACAAATCCATGTTTTGGTGCGACTCAACAATAGTGTTAGGTTGGATTAATGGTGCATCAACACGATGGAAAACATTCGTTTCTAACAGGGTTGCAGAGATTCAAACTTTAACTGACATTGACAATTGGCAACATGTTAGGACTCATGAAAATCCTGCGGATTTAGTATCTCGCGGTATAGAAGCTAGTACTTTAAATGAATCACCACTATGGTGGCACGGACCCCAATGGTTGTCAAAAAACGAATCACAATGGCCAACGCCCTGTAACTATCCTAAAAATGTAAATTTAGAAGAAAAATGTGTCGTTAGTGTATCTACGGAAACAAGTAATTTGGAAATTCTGACTAAATTTTCTTCATTAACAAAATTACAGCGGGTTGTTGCGTATTGTCAACGGTTTATCAATAGTCTAAAAAAGAACATGGAGCCAAGATTAACAGGTCCTATTTTAGCAATAGAAATGATTAGATCACTCACTTTATTGATAAAAATGGCTCAGCAAGCGAATTATGCAAGCGAAATACATCTTTTAAAGCAAGGCAAACCATTAGACACAAAAAACTCATTGCTTTCTTTGAATCCATTCTTGGATGACGATGGTATTTTACGTGTGGGAGGTCGCATTCATAAATCAGATTTTACATTTAACAAAAAACACCCGATTATATTGCATCCATCCCATTTTCTTACTAAATTAATATTCAACTTTGAACATATTCGATTACTTCACTGTGGACCAAATCAATTGCTTTCCTCTATTCGGGATAAATATTGGCCAGTTTCAGGGAAAAATCTTGCAAAAACGATAATACACGAATGTATAACTTGCTTTCGGGCAAAACCGAAATCAATAACCCACATTATGGGGAAAACTACTTAAAGAAAGGATTACTCCATCGCCACCTTTTTTTAACTGTGGTATCGATTACGCTGGTCCCATTTTTATAAAATAAAAAAAGGGTCGGGGAGCTCAATTAATAAAAGCATATATATGCATTTTTGTTTGTTTCTCGACAAAGGCGGTACATTTAGACCTGACAAATAATTTAACAACAGAAGCATTTTTATCGTTACTAAGGCGTTTTATATCAAGAAGAGGGAGACCCTCCAATATTTATTCGGACAACGGAACATACTTCCGTGGTGCTCATAATGATCTCGGCGAAACAGCACATATACTACAGAACAAAGATAATCAGAGTAAGATTACAAACTTTGCAACTGATAATAAAATTACCTGGCACTTCATTCCACCTACTTCACCTCATTTTGGAGGTTTATGGGAGGCTGGAGTGAAGTCCATAAAAAACCATTTAAAACGAACAGCTAAAAACAGTAATTTAGACTTTGAAGAGTTCTATACTCTTGTAGCACAAATTGAGTCAGTACTTAATTCCCGTCTCCTAACTCCGTTGTCTTGTGATCCTAATGATCCTGAGCCGCTCACTCCTTCGCACTTTTTAATCGGACGGAAGCTCACAGCGCTGCCAGAGGAAAATATGCTGGATATTCCTGAGAATCGACTCAACAAATTTCAGCACATCCAGAGGTTGCTCCAGCACTTTTGGAAACGCTGGAGCAAAGAGTATATAAGCTTGATGCAGACCCGGACTAAATGGAAGAAAAACATGATTAGCGTCCTGAAGGTTGGTACCCTGGTGTTAGTGCGCGAAGACAATTCTCCTCCGTGTCAGTGGCGTTTAGGACGTGTGACAGAATTGCACCCTGGTGACGATAGTGTCGTACGTGTGGTGTCGGTAAAAACATCAAACAGTGCCATACTTAAGCGCTCTGTTACCAAATTATGCGCATTACCAGTCGATACTAATACATGTGATTAAAGGGGTTTTTGAAAGCAATGCTTTCAAGGCGGCCGGCATGTTACGGCACAATAAACATTTTTTTGTATATATGTAAAATTTAAGTTGTACATATTAAAAGTCGTATAGTTGCGTTGTATATATTTATGTTTTTTGTCATTTTTATCATTTAATATTCATATTTCATAGTCGTATTTTCAATATTTTAAACCATCATTATTATTATTTGTACATTTATTTAAGTTTCACTTTTAGTAATTTTCGTGCTATTTCAACAGTCACATTCTACCTGAGTTCAGGGATTTGCACATTTCTAAAACCCCATTAGGGTTGGACATTCCAACCATTATACTATTTTCTATTTTGCATGCTATTTAGGGTTATTGTACCGTAGTCTTCGATTTAAGAACTACACTTATTTGCATTTTATTACTATGCCGCATTCCATTTGCAGTTAATTGTATTGTGCATTCTTGTTATTTTCTTCTCTCTTCATCATCATGATCTTATTGTAACCAGTTTAGGGGGAGAAAATGAATATAAGTTAGTTTTATAATATTTCAGGAGAGTCCGTATGTAGACTAGCTGAGGGAAAGAACCTCATAAACAGTTATCATTTTTTACGTTTATAGTTGTAAATATACACTTATCAATTTCTAGCCAAACATAGCCAAACAGCATATAAAAGGGACTTTTCCCAGTTGCTTTATTGATGGTCGTGTTTAAACCCCATTGTATCTTTACAATTTCATTATCCCAACTATCGTCATCGTTTGATGTAGCTGCTAAAGCGGCCAAAATGGTACGATTAGGGCTTACAATACCGGGACTCCGGAATCCCGGACGATTTTTGTCCGTTATTAAAAACCGGTATTTATGTAAAAATATCGGTATTCTGGTATTACATTAGTTGATAAAAATTGAATTTATGCACAATATCAATCTAATTATTATTGCTGCTCTTATTCCTGTAAAATTAACAGTAGATGCATTATGCCGAAAAGATGCAAATCTTTTACGGCTGACGCTTCTTTAACATTTATGTTAGATACTCTTTATCAGCAAAAATCTGCAATTGCATTAGAATTATTGGAAGCATTAAAATCTCGAATTTTACTGCGACAAACTGAATTATCACAAATACTTCAGTGTCTGCAAAAGGGTTCACAAGATGTTGGAGAAGTATTTAAACGCATATCCAAATTTACAATCATTAAAAAAAAAGCCTAACTAAACGACTTACACATGAAAATCTAGAAGATACAGAAGATATGGAGGTTGTGCAAGAAACATCCCTTCCAATATCTTCACAAATTAGTAATGAAACAGTATTAGAATCTGACATGGTAAACGTAAACGCATTAAAGAAAAAACTACAGGCAGCAATAGACGAAATACTAAATAGTTCACCCGTGCCTGCGTTTAAAAAAATTCCAGGTCTGGAACAAAAAATAAAAGATGAAATTACTTTTTTTTTTAAAAAAACAGGAACAAAAGGAAGGTATTTACAAAATGTGTATGATTTCTTAATAACAATACTGCTGACAAGTGTAACTGCTGGTTATATTTGTACGAAAATTCGGTCCTCGCTTGATGATGAAACGATTGATTGTTTATGTTTTTTAAAGAGCATACTTTAATAAACAAAACGCAAGTTATTAAAATTTTTTCATACATATCTTCAATTTAATTATATTTTTTGCTTCTTTAATTATATAATGCCATACGAGCGTATTATGTATATAGAACATGTAACATAGAATTTAATATGTACTTCTTTTTACTTGCACGTTTTTTTGTATCTATCTACTCCTACTCTCTATGTAATAGAAAGAATAATATCTACTAATTTCACAACAATATTTATTGGATTTCATATTGTTACGTAATTTACAGTATCACGTATTTTTCTCTCAACACTTTTTATTTAATTAACTCTATAACAACAACGATTTAATAACTATTTTGATAATAACAACAACTCAATAGCTATTTCGCTTTTTAATCGCTTTTCTTCACTTGGAACTTATCTCTGTCACTCTCTTCTATCAAAAACTCTCAAACTGTCCAACGCTGTTCCTTATATAGTATTATGGACGTTTCTAGGCAACTCTCAAAACGTCCAGCAACTCTCGGACTTTCTTGAACGCGTCATAGTTAGCTTTCATACAATTTTCGCAGTCGGCGCTTGTCAACGTCAGAATGACACATCCGTGACACTGCCCCCCCTCTAGCGCTGATCGTCCCGATCAGTTTCTTCCACTGTGTATGGAGCCAATCGGTCGAGGTGTACAACTTTCATCTTCAATTTGGGGCCTCGTTGTATCCTGTAGACGACATTGTTTATCCGAGTAATCACTTTGTACGGGCCCTCCCAATTCCGTTGTAATTTAGGGCACCTTCCTTTCTTGCAAACTGGGTTATAGAGCCATACACGATCGCCCTCCTTGAATCCAGTGGAACTCGCTCGCTGATCGTAGCGGGTCTTCATTCGGTCAGTTTCGAATTTAATTCTTGTTCTGACGGCTTTATGGATGGTGTTTAGCCGCTCGCGTAGTTTAGACACATAATCGTCCGTGGACAGCGAAGAATCTATAGGTCGGCCAAACATCAGATCAGCAGGTATAGTCTCAGTTCTTTCCCGAATAGTACACAGGAAGGGTAGTTTCGTGTATGGATGTCCTATAGGCCAGAAGCAATAAGGGAATGTGGCGATCCCAGTCGGTCTGATGATCGTTTACGAACATTCTCAGGTTGTTTTCTATAGTCGCATTAAATCGCTCTACCATGCCATCAGACCGAGGATGCAGCGGAGGCGTTCTAGTTTTCCTTATTCCCATCAATTCACATACTCGTTGGAATATTTCTGATTCAAAATTTCGGCCCTGGTCAGTGTGAATTTCCATAGGAACTCCATATCGGCTGATCCAGTTGTTTATTATTGCCTCCGCCACGGTGGTTGCATCCTGGTTGGAGATTGCATACGCTTCCGGCCACTTGCTGAAGTAATCCATCACAACGAGGATGTAGCGGTTGCCATCTTCAGTTCGGGGAAAGGGACCAGCGATATCCATGGCTATTCTGTCGAATGGCGCTCCGACGTTATACTGGTGCATCTTTCCTCGTCTTCTGGTTCTCGGACCTTTGTTGGAAGCACATACTTCGCATTTTCTACACCACTCTTCCACATCCAATCTAGCGTTCACCCAGTAATACCGTTCACGTATTTTTTCTAATGTCTTCTTCACTCCAAAATGTCCACCTCCAGTCCCAGCATGCAGCTCTTTTATTACTTCTTTCGTCTTCTTCTTGGGCAACACAACTTGTAGGCGCTTCTTGGTCCCGTCTGGACTTTCTCAGATTCTTTTGAGGACTCCATTCTCGAGCTTTAGTGAATCCCATTGGTCCCAATAACATTTCGTAGTAGTACTAAGGGGGCTTAGGTCCGCCCATTTTGGTCAAGATTCTCCTGTCTCTTTCCATTTCATGATAGGCCCTAGGTCATCATCGGTTCGCTGTTCCTCCATCAACACTGTGTCTTCCCAATTCTCTTGTCTCTCCACGGTGGTATGTAGGCATGGAACTTGTTCTAACCCTTCTTTTCGTTCCACAGAAGAACAATGTTTGCAATTCCGTGGGCATGGTCGTCTTGATAAGGCGTCGGCATTACCATGGTGTTTTCCTGGCCGATGTTCAATTTTGAAATTGTACTCTTGTAAACGCTGTAACCAACTGGCCACCTGTCCTTCAGGGTTTCGGAATTGCAGCAACCATTTAAGAGAAGAGTGGTCAGTTCCCAGCAGGAATTCTCGCCCATATAGATATTTGTGGAAATGTTTTATAGTTTTTACCGCGGCCAATAGTTCTCGGCGGGTCTCACAATAGTTCTTCTCGGGCTTTGACAGTATCTTCCTAAAATATGCGATTACTCTTTCTTTACCGTCTTGAACTTGGGAAAGAACCCCTCCAATACCCACATTGCTCGCATCAGTGTCGACAATGAATGGTTTTTCAAATTCGGGATAAGTCAAAATCGGGGTGTTAGACAACTTATTTTTCAGAACTTGGAAAGCTTCTTGACAGGTGTTCGTCCAATCAAAAGGCACTCCATTCTCGGTAAGTCTGTGCAAGGGGCGAGCCACATCCGAAAATCCCTTCACGAATCTTCTATAGTACGAACATAGTCCCAAGAAACTCCTCAGTTCATGCTGATTCGTTGGTTGCGACCAATTACGAACTGCCTCGGTCTTGTCAGGATCTGTACCAACGCCTTTACTTGATATGACATGGCCTAGGTATTTCATTTCAGTTCTAAACAACGCACACTTTTTGGTATTTAATTTTAGTTTTGCTGCTGTGAATTTCTGAAATACTCTGCTTAGATTGGCGAGATGGTCTTCAAACGTTCGCCCAAACACAATGACGTCATTCAAATAGACCAAGCAGATTTCCCAATTCAATCCTTGTAAAATGGTCTCCATTAATCTTTCAAAAGTTGCTGGTGCGTTGCATATACCGAAGGGCATTACATTGAATTGCCAGAGACCGTTCCCAGTAGGAAACGCAGTCTTTTCTTTATCTTCAGGATGTACTTCGACTTGCCAATATCCGCTCTTTAGGTCCAACGTCGAGAACCATTTAACTTCCCTTGACAGACAATCTAACGTGTCGTCGATTCGTGGCAAAGGATAGCTGTCCTTGTGTTACTTCATTTAATCGTCGATAATCAACACAGAATCTCGTTGATCCGTCCTTCTTACGTACCAAAACGATAGGGGAAGTCCATGGACTTTTCGATGGTTATATTATCCCTTTCTCGCGCATGTCCTTGAGCAATGAATCGACTTCTTCTCGTTTGGCCCATGATACTCGTCTGGGTGGCTGTTTGATAGGTCTTGCATTTCCTGTGTTGATTCGGTGGTACGCTAAATTGGTTCTTCCATAATCGCTGTCATCAATCGCAAAGACGTTCTTGTTAGTTCGAATTAGGTGTTCTAGCTTTCGAGTTTCATCTTCAGTAAGATGTTCAGTTGCCTTGTTGATTAATTCTTGTAGCTGGCAGCTTCCCGTTTTCTTCCCTCTGTTCTCTAATTTGGTCCAAATGATTGATGGTGGTGACTGGTTCTAATGTCCCTATTGGTGTTCCTTTGGTAAGTTTTTGTTCAAAGCCCTTCAGATTGGCAACTCTGATTGGAATCGTGGTCGAGCCGGTTTGTACCACAGTTCTTCCGACAAGGATAGCTTTCTGCCTCAATTCTTCGTTGTCTTGCTCTATGACTCCAGTCATTTCATAAGTGACATTGCCCTCTATTGTAATTCGGGCAACAGCTTCGGAGTGTCCCGGTAAAACTTGATCTTCAGCAACGACGACCCGTAGTGTTCGCTGATCTGTCCCATTTCTTTGTAATGGCAGTTCTTGATCTCCTATTCGTAAACATTTTGTGCCCATGTCTAGCTGGATTCGGTGTCTTTCCATGAAGTCGAGTCCCAAAATTATGTCGTCGGTGATATCGGCCACCAGCACTTGTTGGTACAGGCTTGCGTCTCTAAGACCGATCACCACTTCGCATTCTCCATGGAACGATGTTGTTTCCCCTGTCGCAGTTGTTAAGACAGCATTTATGGTTAGCGGTCGAATACTCCATTTACCGATTATTTGAGGTTAACCCTCGTTCTTGATGCGCCGGTATCCACTATCAGTTTTAACTTCATGCCGTCCACAAAACCATCCACAGTAAGTGAATTATCAGTGGTCGTTTTCGATACGGAGATGATGATTGGGGCTTGGGGACGCAAAGCCGGCTTTCGCCCTTAGTTTCCCTGCTTGTTCTCTTCGGCGGCTGACGTCTGTCTTCTTGCAGATGGACAGCCGCTGCTCAAGTGCCCCGTACGTCCACAATTCCAGCATGTAATTTCTCGCTTCCTCTTGACGCAATCGTGTGAAAGGTGCCCATGTTTGTCGCAAGTCCAACAGCGTGGTCGCTCACCCACCCCTTCCTTCGGTTTTGAAGACATGGCTTCTTTCGCTATTTTCACAATTTCTTGCCGAAATATTTCGCCATCGTCTTCAAAATTCAACCCAGCCTGCCGGATTCTAACATTTCCTTTGGATGCTTGTTTGGCTGCTTCATATTCCAGTGCGTGCGACAAAGTTTCGCCTGCAGTTTTATGTCGAGACATGCGCAGGGCTTGCTGTATTTCGACATCTCGCACTCCATCGACAAACATTTGGGTGGACAGCTGGTCTGTAAAGTCTTGAGGGGCACTAGGATAAGCCAACCGCACAAGCCTTTCGACGTCCGTTTCGTATTGTTGGAGACTTTCGCAGCTACGTTGATAGTGACTTTTTAACTGAGCCTGATACATTTGTTGTAGGTGTTTATCACCATAGCGCATCTCCAATCGGTCTACCAAAATTTAAAAATCGTTCTGTTGCATTTCTGGTATACCTTGCAGAACGTCTAGAGCTTCCCCACATAGCGCTATAATCAGGGCAGTGGCTTTCTCCGTTTCGTTCCATTCATTTGCTTTGGCAGCAGCGTCGAATTGTTTGAGATAGACTGACCAAGAGATCTTCCCATCAAATGTTGGTGGTTTTATTCTCGACATTCTTACACTTCCTTCTTCGATTTTGTGTAGTTTTGGGTACTGTTGAATGTTCAGATTGGCCTTCATATCGTCTAATTCCTTTTGTAACTTTTTGTGTGCGGCCCTTACTCCCTTTAACTCTTCTTGAACTTCTACTCTTACTTCCTTTATCTCTTCTTGAACTTCTACTCTTACTTCCTTTAACTCTTCTTGAACTTCTTGAACTTCTACTCTTCTTGAACTTCTATTCTTACTTCCTTTAACTGTTCTTTCAATCCTTCTTGCTCAATTTTTATTGCTCTCATATCTTCTATCAATTTCTCTTTACCTGCCTTAATTTCTTCCTGGCCCGCCTTCATTTCTTCCTGGCCTGCCTTCATTTCTTCCTTCATTTCTTTAAGCATTTCCATCAAAAATTTCATCTGCTCCTCCATTTTTGCCGCTTGACTTCTTGTTACTGGCATAAATCCTTACTCATGACACCAATTGTTACGTAATTTACCGTATCACGTATTTTTCTCATAACACTTTTTATTTAATTAACTCTATAACAACCACGATTTAATAACTATTTCGATAATAACAACAACTCAATAGCTATTTCGCTTTTTAATCGCTTTTCTTCACTTGGAACTTATCTCTGTCACTCCCTTCTATCAAAAACTGTCAAACTGTCCAACGCTGTTCCTTATGTAGTATTATGGAAGTTTCTAGGCAATTCTCGAAACGTCCAGCAACTCGCGGACTTTCTGGAACGCGTCATAGTTAGCTTTCATTCAATTTTCGCAGTCGGCGCTTGTCAACGTCAGAATGACACATCCATCACAATATATTATTTGTTAACAAGTCAATATAACAACTGAGGTAAGTAAAAATATAACTAGTAAATTTTTTATTAATAATACCGGTTTTAATACCGGTATCCCGATATTTCAAATTTCAAATATCAAATACCGGTATTCAGATTTTAGTTCAGTATTGTAAGCCCTTGGTACGATTATAACTCTCCACTTGGCCGTTAGCTCTTGGAGTGGCCGTTGCGTTGAAAATAAGTTTAATATTATAATTCTTACAAAAATTTTGAAACCGTTTACTAGTGAAAGCGGTACCTCTATCTGTAATCAATCGTTTCGGTATACCAAATATGCTGATGATGCTGGAAACAACAAAACTTTCATCAAGTTTTGATGTTGTATCCCGTACTGGTTTCAAAAAAACGTACTTGGTGAACGCATCGACGCCCACAACAAGAAACGAGTTTTTACGTTTGCTTTTTACAAAAGGACCTAAATGATCCAAATGCAAAGTATGCATTGGTTCAGTTACTTTTTCAATAGGATTTAAATACCCCGGTTGTTTGCCTGCTGGTTGTTTATTGTATAAACAACCTAAACAAGCGGATATATATCTTTTTACGTATTGTTTCATGGCTGGAAACCAATAATGTTGACTTAACGCAGAGAATGTTTTGTCGACCGAAAAATGACCCTTGCCGTCATGATTCATGATAAATCATTACTTATTGTCGTCGTGCGGTTTTGGAACGACCCATCGTAATCCGTTTTCGGTTTTCCTAAAAACACGATTGTTTTGCAATTTATACTGATCAAGAATTTCATTTTCTTCACGATCTAAATGTTTCTTTGATAATATTTCGTGTAAAAACTTTATTCTTTCATCTTGCAATTGGGCCGCGAGTACCCAATCATCTTCTAAGATATTTACTTTCAATAAATCGATTCCGCTATAATCGATTATGCTTTCGGTCGCATTGCGGCTTAATGCGTCAACGTGTGTCATTTTTGAACCGTTTCTATACTCTACGCTAAATTGGTACTCTTGTATGGCTAGCCACCATCGTCCGATGCGTCTCGTTTTACAAATGTCATTCGTAAGGCATTGCAGTCGGTTATTACTTTAAACGGGGTTCCTAAAAGATATACTCTGAATCTTTTTAGTGTGGCTACTACCGCGAGTGTTTCTAGATCATAAGAATGATATCGTTCTTCCTGTTTGGAAGTTTGTCTACTAAACTACGCGACAGGATGAAAGGTATCGATTTTCGTCGATCGTTGCATTATTATTCCTCCAAGACCTAATTTAGAGGCGTCAGTGTGAACTTCAGTTTCAGCGTGTCTGTCGTATAACGCTAGAAGTGGTCGTTCTGTCAGTTGTTGTTTCAGAGTTTGGAATGCATTCATTTGTTCATTTGTCCAAATAAAGTCGGTGGATTTTTTTGTAAGCGTCGTTAAGAGACGAGCAATAGTGGAAAAATTCTTTATAAATTTTCTAAAATAACTCGCCAGTCCCAGAAATTGTCTGACCTCACGGACAGTCTTAGGTTGGGGATAATTTTGAACTGCCACTATCTTATTTCGCCCGGGTTTAATTCCATCACTTGTAATTTCATAACCTAGATAGGTAATCTAATTTCGTTTTGAAAAATAAACATTTTTGTAATCGTAAAGTTAATCCTGCTTGTTTAAAAACTCTTAAAACCGCTCGTAACGATTCCATTCCCTCTTCGTAACTTTTAGATGGGACTAAAATGTCGTCCAAATATGCCAAAATTGTTAAAGGGCGTAAGGACTCAATAACACCATTTACGAGTCTTTGAAAGACTGCTGGTGCATTTACCAGGCCGAAAGGCATTCTCAAATATTCATAATGTCCGTCAGGCGTGATAAATGCAGTCCTTGCAATGGAATTTTCATTCATCGGTATTTGATAGTAACCCGACGCCATGTCTAAACTCGTAAAAAAATATTACCGCTGAGGTTATCAAGTTGGTCTTCTATTAATGGCATCGGGTACTTATCTTTAATAATTTGTTTGTTTAGAGCGCGATAGTCAATACAAAGCCTATTCTCGCCTGTTTTCTTTTTAACGATTAATATAGGACTCGCAAATGGCGAAATGGCGATACAGAATCGCGAACAATATTGTTCTCTTTGAGTTCATTTATGAGTTTTCTAACAACTTCACGTTCCGAGTAAGACAATCTATAAGGACGATAGACAACGGGAGTTTCGTGATTCAGCGTGATACTCTTTTCCGCTAAATGAGCAGTTCCCAATTATTTTAAATTTTGCGCAAAACATTCTCTTTATTCTGTAATCAAATCTAGCAATTGATTTTTAACATTATTGGGTATATTTTCTTCAACATTTAAATCGTTTTCTGTTATAATTTCATACTCTACGTCAGTCACATAAGACTTAAAGGTGTTTACTACGATTTCTTTCTCCTTAACGTTTAATGGAAAGTCACTTGTATTAGCAACAATCAAAATGTCTTCATGAGGCTGCATAACACAACGGCCAACATAGTACGAGGTTCCTTCCCATACTCTTTGCACAGCTTCAACATAAACTGGTCCAGTATAATCGCTATGAGTTGTGACGTTCACATACCCAACCGTTTTCGGTGGAATCACCGTTGCCTCTGCTGCCCACAACGGCAATTTTCGTGGGGACACGTCGTCCATCTAGGGTAAGACAACGTCTGTCTTATGAAAGACTCGAACTAAATCGTCTCTAATAGTCACCACGACGTCAGGGTGATTTATCAGAGGATGCCCAATTAAAACTGGTACCGTCTGTACCACGTCAGGAAAAAGAAAGGCCTTGAGGTCTACGTTGACCCCATGTAGTTCGATGTTGACATCGACTTCACCTAAAACTCGCACAATTTCACCTGCATATCCTTGAATGGTCGCCTTGCTAGGCTGAGATTGTAATTTCAGAACTTCCGCATCTGTTTGACGTATAGTTATAGCTCCACTGCCTGAATCTAAGTAGCCTTTTGTAGCTTTGCCGTTTACCAAGCAGTCTACAAAATATAATTTGTCCGTCTTATCAGGTATCGCAGGTGACACTGTGAGAGTGTTCTTCTTTCGCGAACAAGATTCGCTGTCGTGTCCCAATCGCCTATATAAACTACATTCTTTCCGTGGTTTGGGACATTTAGTCGAGAGGTGACCTTTTTGGGAACAATTGTAGCACTTTACACCACTCAGTGAATCCTTTTTGCGTTCGATATTCGTGTAAGTGGGGATATTCGTTCTTATTCGATGATATTTTGTTCCGCTGGGTCTATCTCGTCTTTCGTCTTTAGGCGGTCTTTCCTGTTCAATGGTGGACAAAAATTCTGTGTATAGTTTTCAGGTGTTTCGTAACGTCCAGCTCGTGCATTAGTATGTATGCCTTTATCCCGTATACCATCGATGATACAGGATACTGCCTTTTTGTCTGTTATTTCGCACAAATGTAAATGTTCCATTTTACTAAAATAATATGACGCCATTGTTTCTTCACGCAACTTGACGCGGTTAATCATCTCTCTTATAGAGGTGGCAAAGTCAACGTGAGTAGGAAATGCATGCTTCAGAAGTCGTTTCCATCCGTTCCACGAATGATCGTAATCTGTTAAATATCATACCAACTTCTCGCGAGTCTTTGCAACCTCGCTTGCATATGGTAAATTTTGGTGCGATCGTCCCAACCATGCATGTCCGATAATTGTTCGATTTTGTATAACCATTTCTTAACGGAAAACTTTGAAGTTTCAGGGCAAAATTTTGGGATACAATTTTCCCGAGCCATAGATTTTGCGCTTGACATAGTGTTCTTTAAAGAATTCATGTTTGAACTTTGTGTGAAACTCATACTGGTTTGAGATCTGATTAAACGTTCAACCAATGATTCTAATAAACGTTCAATTCTATCTGTTTCTACAATTCGTGATGTTAGTTGTACATCTGCCGCGCGCGAATTCCGTGGTGACGGAGTACGAGTCTGGCGTCTCTTGGAGCTCCGGGAAGTATCATCCTCGGACGAAGATGACGGAGACGTTACACGTTTGTGTGACATATTTTAGTTTTCCAAACTACACGTTTCAGTGATAAAACGGTTTGTTTACTTTTATTATTAACGAGTAATAAAGGGTCCAACTTACGGTTACAAGTATCCGTTTCAAATAGGCACAATAATTTTTATAAAACAGCCAACTACGCGATACACGTTGTATATTGTTTTTATTTTTTGTCTATAGTCACTATTTTAACTCATAGATTGCAGTACGTATATGTAAAATAATAATAAAAGTAGGTTTATGATATTGTAGCGACCAGTGACACAGTACGTGTGTGCGATAACAATTTGTGGCATGTACTTGTTATCGCTAACATGCTTACGGCGTAGACACCGCACACGGTACTTTTCGTGTTATCAACTTACAAGATGTAAATCATTCTCCGGCGACAAGTAATAACAAGTTCAATTCTGGAATAATCGAGGACTTTCTAATTATTACTCATCATTCGGGAATACTCAGGATTTCTTCGAGTTCCTGTCTAGAAAGTTCGAAAGGTGTATATATAGTGATCATCTTTGGACCGAGGAACAGTAGTTGGAAGAAAGCATCAGTGCGCGAATTAAAACCGATAATAGACAAAGTGATATAAATAAATTGTTATATAAATAAGTGAATTGTTGTGATATAAATGGTAGTTCTAAGTTAGTGTTTAAGTGTTATATACATAGTGTTAATAAATAATTGTTTAAATAAATATCTTTGACTAGAAAATTCGTTACAATATTAATACAGATTAACCTCAAAATTACAATGCCATCATTAATGCTATATTTACTTACGTTAAAATGATCATGGCAACAGAAAAATGTTTATTTTGTTCAAGAAACATCCCCCCTGCTGCTTTAAACTATTTAACTTTTCGAGAATAATTTTGTGGCGCAGTTATAAATATTTTGTTTAGAGTACTTTTGGAAGTAATTTTGCATCCCGGCACAAAACACCACTTATTTTGGGATTCGTACATGTTTGAATCCTTGCACAATACAATAATTATTAAAAATTGAATAAAAAACCTAATAAAACATAAATTAAAACAGAAATAAATTTACAATTAGTATTAACAGGTTGCTTTGTTGATTATTGATATTGTGATGGACGTGGCGTTTTGGATGAAGTCGACACGCGCCAACTGCGAAAGTTGAGTGAAAGTTACCTATGACGCGTTCCAGAAGGTTCGAGAAAAAGTTGCTGGAAGTTTCGAGAATCACCTAGAAACGTCCACAACACTACATAAGGAACAGCGTTGGGCAGTTTGGCAAGAGTACGATTCCTGGGTCGCCACGTTTTGACATTTTTTTCGGCTAACTAAGCCAAAAAAAAAAAACGAAAATGAAGAATAAAATTTTTCGATATCTTGCTTGCTTTTCGAGTTATCGAAGTTCGATAGTTGAAAAATCAAAGTGAAAATTTTAATTAAACAAATATAATAAAGCGGCTACGATTTATAACTTTTATTTAATAGCAATATTTTACATGAAATTAACCACTCGACTCAAAAATACCCACTGTCGTCCTGGATACCAATAACAAAATTATCCACCCTTAGCCTACGATGTTTTTCGCCTCGGAACAGGTAGTTTTATCCAACCCTCCGACCGACAACCCGTCGAGAACAGGCCATCCGGATTGTTATAGTTCGGCCACGCTACGCTTCTTCTGCGTCCTCGTAGAATTTGCCTAAAAAAAATTTCATTATGATTAGATTTGCGACATATGCATGCTTCTAAGATTTTGACCCAGTCGGCCTTCTATCTTTCGTTTTGACCACGTCGGTCTAATTTTTGTTTTTAGTTTTGACCCTGTCGGTCTATCTTTCTTGGCATGTCATATTATCCTTTCAACTCATATCACCTCTTTTTCTAATCGTTAGATACATTTTACTCATTGATCTCATTAATTACATATTTGTCCTCTTTGGACTCATACCACAAATCTTAAGAAATGTATATTCATACGTATTTCTCATCAACATTGTAGGCCTACATTTACTCTAGATTTCCTTTTTATGCATATTTAACTCATACTTCTTATACTCAGTGCACTGAAACTCATTTGAATTGCATATTTAGCTACGTTTTACTTTGTTCTCATCATTTTCATGAACATCATCATCGTCGTCATCATCATTGCTACTACTACCACTACTATCCTCATGAATTTTAATTAATTTCAACTTTTCTACAGAACAAACACCTTCATAAAACTTTTGAGAACGCGATGTCCCTGGTATATCTGTAATAACGTATCGATCATTTGGCAAAACCGTTTTTATTATGAAAGGACCTGAATATTTGGGCATCAATTTTCTGCTTTTCCCATCATTACTTGTTGATTGCTTCCTTATAATTACCTTATCACCAACTTGATAATTATAAGCTTTGATTCTTTTCCTATCGAAATATTCTTTTTGCTTTGCTTGTGCAGATGCTATTTTATTTCCTGCATCTGCCCTTACCTCACTTACATTTATACGATTTTCTTTTTCAATATCTACTGCGTTACGAGCAACCGAGTCATTTTTTCCTCTTGGCTGAAAACCAAAGAAAAGTTCGAACGGGCTTTTACCGGTAGTCTGATTGACCGTACAATTCAGTCCCCACCTAACTCTATGTATCATTTCATCCCACTTATCTTCATCGTCTATCATCGTAGTTAGCGCTGACAAAATTGTTTTATTGTATTTTTCGACCTGTCCGTTCGCTCTGGGAGTGGCAGTCGCATTATGTATTAATTTAATATTATAAGTCGCACAAAACTCGACGAAAAGTTTACTAGTATAACAAGACCCTCTATCAAAAATTATCCTTCTAACTGTCCCAAAAGTGTCGAATATATCATCCAAAAACTTTATTACCGGTTTTACTTTAGTGCTTTGTACCGCTTTCAAAAAGACGAATTTAGTAAAACTATCAACAGCAGCTATAACATATGTATTTCTTCTTTTGCTAGGAACAAAAGGTCCGAGGTGGTCTATATGCAAGGTGTCCATTGGTTCACTAATTTTGGGAATGGGATGTAAAAATCCGGGTTTCTTTGTTCCAGCGTCTTTATTGTAAAGACATTGCAAACAACCAGAAATGTAATTTTTTATGTATTTACGCATTTTCGTAGTGACCCACCAAATCATGATAATAAGCAACAACTTGTCGACGGGCAAATTTTGGAACTAACCAACATAATCCATGAACTGTTTTTCGATAAACTTTTCTGTCTTTGATTACAAAATTTTTATGTATCTCGCTCTCCTCATTGTCGGACGGTTTTCGTGATAAAACGTCATTTATATATTTTACACGCTCATCTTTTAGTTGTACCGCTATGATCCAATCGTCTTCAGTTATATCGACCACATACGCTTCATAATTGTCTATTTCATTTTCTATGGGACTACGCGAAAGGGCGTCAACATGCTGCATCTTAGTACCTGGACGATACTGAACAGTAAAATCAAATTCTAAAGTAAGTATCCACCACCGACCGATACGTGGAATTAAATCCCGTTTTGAGAAAGTTGCCCGCAGTGCATTACAGTCGGTAACGACTTTAAATTTTATTCCTATTAAATAGATTCTGAAATTCCTCATTGCCGACACAACGGCAAGGGTTTCTAATTCATATGATGTATATCGTTGTTCTTCTTTCGTGTTTTGCCGACTAAAATACATTATCGGACGCAAAGTATTGTCTGATTGAATTTGTAATAAAATCCAACCTAATCCTATTTTTGACGCATCCGTATGCAATTCTGTTTCCGCTCTAGGATTATAAACTGCTAAAATAGGACGTTCAATTAATTTTTGTTTCAAAATGTTAAATGCGTTTTCTTGTTTATTTTCCCAAAGAAACTCGAACGTTCTTTCTGGTCAATGAAGTTAACGGTTGGGCAATAACTGCGTAGTTGTGAATAAATTTTCGGAAAAAACTAGTTAAGCCTATAAATTGTCTAATCTGGTGCACGTTAGTGGGTTTGGGAAAGTCCTGAACTGCCTTTATTTTTCTGTTGCTTGGTCGTATGCCGTTTCTACTTATTTCGTGACCTAAATAATCAAGCTTTGACATAAAAAACTGACACTTACTTAATTTTAACGTCAAGTTTGCGCATCGAAAAGTTTGCAACACTTCTTCTAAAACTCGAAAATTTTCCTCTATAGTATCTGTCGGTATTAAAATGTCATCCATAAAAACGACAACACTTGTTTGAGCTAAAGAGCCTAAAACTTGTTTAATCAATTTAGAGAAAACAGAAGGAGCCGTTGTTAGCCCGAACGGCATTTTTAAATACTCAAAGTGTTGATCTGGAGTAACAAAAGCCGTTTTTGAAATAGATTTCTCGTCCATTTAAATTTGGTGGTAGCCGCTTGCCATATCGAGGCTTGTAAAAACTTTACAATTCCGTAAGCGTTCTAAACAATCGTCTAAATGTGGGAAGGGGTAACTGTCTTTAATTGTCTTTGCGTTTAAAGCGCGATAATCAACGCACATTCGCATTTCTCCTGTTTTCTTTTTTACTAACAAAATAGGTGAAGCATACGGACTCGCGAATAATATTATGCTTTTGTAAGTCCTCAACTATTTTTTGAACTTCGCTTCTTTCAGAGTGGGACAAACGGTAAGGACGGTAAACTATTGGTTTTTCATCTGTTAATCGGATTTTCATTTTGCCCAAAGTACATGTTCCTAATTCCGCCGTATTTTGTGCAAAGCATTCGCGATATTTATTTAATAGTTTTAATAAGTTTGTCTTTAAAGAGATCGGTAGTTTGTTCTCAACTTGATTTTCAATTTCTTTCATCGTGAACGGGTTGAATAGCTGCGTATGCAAAACATTTGATACATTGACTTTATCTGTAGTAAAATTTTCTTGTGTGCAAGGTAACCCTCTTGCTATAATTTGATCTTTGGATATATTTATGATTGAGGATGATAAGTTAATAATAGAAACATATCCGCAAGTAGTGATAGTGATACAACGAGCAACAACGTTTTCCTTACCTGGTTCAGGTCTTACCTGACCTTCCACATATATATCACCTTCATAATCTCCAGATCCTCCTCTTACCGGAACAAAACCAACTTGATTGGGTGGAATAATAACAGCATCTTTGGCCTTCAGGTCCAACTTAGCTGGGGGAAGTAGTAAATCACTTGCAACTAGCCGGACCGTGTTTTCTTTGATGACCGTGGTTATACCAACTGCGTTGACAAAGGGTTGTCCGATCATTACGTCCACACCTTGAATATCGTCTTCCACGATCACTGCTTCCACCTTGCCTTCGGCCAGATCAACTACCATCTTCATTTTACACTTCCCGATCACTTTTGTTAGAGCACCGCCATATCCTCTAATAATAACCGAACACGGTTGCCATTGTACCCCAAGTTTTTTCAAATGCTGACCGCTTTATTATAACTGTTGAACAACCGGGATCAATATAGCCTAACATCTCCACTCCATTGACCAGGCATTTTACGAAATAACATTTATGTTCTATCGAAGTAGTTGCTACATTAGATTTCGCTATAATGGGCCTCTCTAGTTTAGATTTAAAACATCTTTCCGCAGTGTGTCCTAATCGTTTACAATGAGAACATTCTATTTTGGGCCTTTTGCACTGCATATGCGTGTGACCTTGTCCATTACAATTATAACATCTAATTGGTCTCTTATCACTACCCCGTGATTTATCACGATTGGCATGATAACTCATCTTGAAGCGCTTTGGTGCGTTAAAATTCGAAATCATTCGCCTGTCGAACTTCTCTCCTATTTCGTCGTTAGACAATGTTGATAAGTATTCCGCGTATAATGATTCTGGAGTCGAATATCGTCTAGCTTTGGCACCAGTTTGGATTGTTTTATTGCCAATGCCATCAATGATACAAGAAACCGCATTTTTGTCAGAGATATCATAGGCCCTGATGAGTTCTATCTTTTCAAAATAATACTGTTCCCAAGTCTCGTTCGCTTGTTTTGTTCGATTTATTTGTCTTCTTAAGGTAGATGCATAATCGTGATGTTCTGGGAACGTCTTGATAAGAAGTTCTTTCCATTCATTCCACGATAGATCGTAGTTTGTCAAACTATTAAACCAAGATCGTGCGAGACCACTCAAACGATTTTGCATTTGAAAAATCGTGGTCCTTTCACACCATCCATTAAGTATGGCCAGTTGATCAATTTTCGTTACCCATTTCACCGAAGTTAACGTTGGATTTCCAGGACGAAATTCTGGCACGCAGTTAGCAGTTGTAGACACTAAGTTGTTGCTTAGACTTTCGCGCACATTGACACTTGCATCAACGAATGTTTCTATCAGACGTTCGAGTCTATCTAATCTTTCCGCATTTGCAATAAACGGTGCTGGTAATTCGGGGGTTGAAGAACGTCCACTTGTTCCCGCTACTGGAGATTTTGAGCGTTCACTAATGAAACGACTGGTACGATCGCCTCTGCGCTCCATAATTGTTTATTTATTCGTTTTATGTATTACTTGAGTTAGCACACAGGAATCTTATCCCACCGCTGCTTTATAATAAAGCGGCTACGATTTATAACTTTTATTTAATAGCAATATTTCACATGAAATTAACCACTCGACTCAAAAATACCCACTGTCGTCCTGGATACCAATAACAAAATTATCCACCCTTAGCCTACGATCTTTTTCGCCTCGGAACAGGTAGTTTTATCCAACCCTCCGACCGACAACCCGTCGAGAACAGGCCATCCGGATTTTTATACAAATGTGTTTTATTATGTAATTGACCGTGGAAAACACGAAAAAAATGTTTAAAAAATTCCAGGTACTATATTTTTGGGATATATTGCACCAATAATGTGAAAAAAAACTCATTTAATTGAAAACAGCTCAGTACATAGCACTTTTCGGTAGTGCATAGCACTTCAAACATTGTAATCAGAGCAACCACTTCATACCGCAACCTAAGCAACAACCTCTTGGTGGTGCATAGCACTTTTCGGTGGTGCATAGCACTTCAAACATTTTAATCAGAGCAACCACTTAATGCCGTAGTCTAAACAAAAACCTCTTGGCGGTGCATAGAACTTTTCGGTGGTGCATAGCACTTTTCGGTGGTGCATAGCACTTCAAACATTTTAATCAGAGCAACCACTTCATACCCTAACCTAAGCAATAAACTCTTGGTGGTGCATAGCACTTTTCGGTGGTGCATTGCACTTTTCGGTGGTGCATAGCACTTCAAACATTTTAATCAGAGCGACCATTTCATACCGTAAACTAAGCAAAAACCCTCTTGGTGGTGCATAGCACTTTTCGTTTTATGTATTACTTGAGTTAGCACACAGGAATCTTATCCCACCGCTGCTTTATAATAAAGCGGCTACGATTTATAACTTTTATTTAATAGCAATATTTCACATGAAATTAACCACTCGACTCAAAAATACCCACTGTCGTCCTGGATACCAATAACAAAATTATCCACTCTTAGCCTACGATCTTTTTCGCCTCGGAACAGGTAGTTTTATCCAACCCTCCGACCGACAACCCGTCGAGAACAGGCCATCCGGATTTTTATACAAATGTGTTTTATTATGTAATTGACCGTGGAAAACACGAAAACAATGTTTAAAAAATTCCAGGTACTATATTTTTGGGATATATTGCACCAATAATGTGAAAAAAAACTCATTTAATTGAAAACAGCTCAGTACATAGCACTTTTCGGTAGTGCATAGCACTTCAAACATTGTAATCAGAGCAACCACTTCATACCGCAACCTAAGCAACAACCTCTTGGTGGTGCATAGCACTTTTCGGTGGTGCATAGCACTTCAAACATTTTAATAAGAGCAACCACTTCATACCGTAACCTAAGCAAAAACCTCTTGGTGGTGCATAGCACTTTTCGGTGGTGCATAGCACTTCAAACATTTTAATCAGAGCAACCACTTAATGCCGTAGTCTAAACAAAAACCTCTTGGCGGTGCATAGAACTTCGGTGGTGCATAGCACTTTTCGGTGGTGCATAGCACTTCAAACATTTTAATCAGAGCAACCACTTCATACCCTAACCTAAGCAATAAACTCTTGGTGGTGCATAGCACTTTTCGGTGGTGCATTGCACTTTTCGGTGGTGCATAGCACTTCAAACATTTTAATCAGAGCGACCATTTCATACCGTAAACTAAGCAAAAACCCTCTTGGTGGTGCATAGCACTTTTCGATGGTGCATAGCACTTTAAACACTTTAATCAGGGCAACCACTTCATACCGTAGCCTAAGAAAAATCCTCTCGGTGGTGCATAGCACTCTAAACATTTTAATAACGTTCTGGATAACGCCAAATGACCTGCATAACTATTATATTTACATTTTTCAACATTTTAATTCGATCGATCATCATTTTTTATATTAAATGATTTTTTTTTTCAAATTTTTGGTTCAATATCTCGAAAAATATAGTACCTGGCATTTTTTAAACCATTTTTTTCGTGTTTTTCACGGCCCATTACATAATAAAACATATTTGTTTCATAAAAATTTTCACTTTGATTTTTCAACTTTCAAACTTCGATAACTCGAAAACCAAGCGAGTAGGAATTTTTTTACTATTTTTTCCGTACTCAGCGTCCTCGATTACATCTAAAACGACCTTCAAATCGTGGCGCCACAGAAATCGTACTCCCCGGCAGTTTGTCTGTTTTTGATAGAAGAGTGACAGATGTAAGTTAGAAGTGAAGGAAAGGTGTTGAGGTGAATTAATTTCACTAGTTATTATTTATTATATAGAGTAAAACAAAAAAATAAGTAAGCCACGAAAAAAACAAGTGATGTTATTCCTTGTTTTGTACTAACGAAAGTACAAATAGTTTTTGTAAAGCTCAGACATTTAAAATAATAAATTGGTGTTGTTCTTCTTTTATTTGTCACCCAACTGGAGTTCATAGAATTAACAACAAAAAACGATTAAGAAGCGAAGTAGGTAGTGATTTAATGGTTTTTGGTTACGAATTTATTAATAAAAGTGTTGAAAATATACGTGATATATATATATATATATATATATATATATATATTACGTAACAATATTATTGTTCAATTTTTTTTGTAGCAGTTGGCAATTCACTTAATGCAGGTATTCAGCTAAAATCATTAGTCTCATTGATACATGAAACAGCAGCTAAACTTGATAAACGGATTTTATTTTCGATAATAAAGGAAGAAGGACCACCACATGCAAAATTATTTACCAGTCGTTGCCAAGTAGAGGAGTTAATTACAGAAGCAGAAGGATTTTCTAAAAAGGATGCTAAAAAGGCTGCTGCAAAATTAATGTTAGAGAAGTTTCAGAAACTAGGATGGATGGAATTAGTGTCTTCCAATAAGGCGACTGGGAAAAAGCGTAATAAAAAAAGAAATATAATAAACAAGGTTAGTATTTTCGTTGTCAATTATATACTGTACATACTACCACGACCGACCATTTATTCTCCTTAAGTGAAGTAGATCAGAGGTTTTTAATATTTTTTTATTAGGCCTTTTTTTACACCTTGTAATTTTTTTGCGACACCGTTCTAAATTACTTTGTTATCCAATATCATGTTATCGTTAGCAATCATATATTCAATATTGAGTAAGTGATGTACTTTTGGTTCTCCTACTCTAATACTTTTTCTCTCTTAAAACAATCTTTGTGTATCGTCTCACAACTTCCCTAGTTTATTATCGTGACGCCTCAGCTAATGTGGGTGGAATTTTAAAACAGCCAAAAGCAGAGAGTAATTTCAATTTTAAAAACCTTATTGTCTTCTGAATTAATCCGAGCCTTAGTCTATATGTTGGATATTTTCCATAGGTCATAAGTAATTTTAGGTAGTCTGAAGGTGTAATTGCTATTAACTTTGGTTGCCCTCCAGATTTCATTAATTTTTGTGATTATCTATCAAATCGCTTCGTTTGCTCGCAAGAGGCCATTAATATAACAATTTTTAACTCGAAGGTTAGTACAATTTCAATAACATTTGATATGTAGGCTTTTCTAGGAGGTACTCATGATGTTTAAATGTGTTTATCAAATTTACTAAGATACGACAAGGGCAAAAATTTGATCGCGATTTATTATAGAGTTGATTTATTTTTCTTCAACGGTATATTTATTAACCGGTGATATTCAATGTCGGGTTTAAAGGCCGTCGTCGATTGGAATTTCTTCCTAACGTTTCGCTAGCACGAGTGGCGAGCTTCTTCAGAGGTCCTTCCATCTTCGATGCTGGATGTAGACTAGTCTCGCCACTCGTGCTAGCGAAACGTTAGGAAGAAATTCCAATCGATGACGGCCTTTAAACCCGACATTGAATATCACCGGTTCATCTTCTGGCCGCGAAAGCCTTTACCAATTTGGTATATTTATTATTTGTATTTTATTGAAATCGTATTAAGCGTTTTAATTGGACGCATTTGAATTTATGGGTAAAATAAATAAAATTGAAATAAACAATGCTATTAATAGTAATATATATTATATATAGTAATATCTGTACTATACGGAAAAGTGTAAAACTGAGTACTACATTTCATGCCTTGTGATACTTTTTGAAGATTCTCGATCATTATACTAATTCCTCCTAAGTATTAAAGGAGTACAAATACAATAATGTCACACAACAATTTAAATATTCCCGTTTCTTCCATTTATATAATTAGGACAAGCCATTGTTTCTTTGGAATAGTTTTCTAAACGATTGCCCCACTACTAAACGTTGTTGTACCTGTACATATGGGTGGTCCAGTAGAGTTTGAGGTGGGGGGGGGGGTTAGAAAACACAATTTTTTGTAATCATATGATTGCTTTGAATGCTATTTTTTTTTTAATAGGAAAATGTGCACGTGAGTGTAGAAGTTCCGGATATAATTTATGAGAAAGAGCCAACGTTAATAAGTGAAACTCATAAAATAAAAAATATACTGACGAAGAAAAATACAAAAAGCATGAAGGATACCCTCATAGAACTAGCTAAAAAATTAGGCATGTACGTTCAATATTGGGATATTCCTAAAAATAATCACGAGAAGTATTTGTCATTTGTTTCTCTCGATTTTACGCTGTCACAAGTAAGGCATTAAACAAAAAATGACATGCAAATATTGATTTCATTGTTTTGTGTTTATCAGATTTGTTTCGGTATGGATTCTGTATTGGAAACAGCAAGGGAAATTGCATCACTAAGGGCTCTTGAAGAACTTAAACGTCAGGGACTAGACGATATACATACCAGCATTTTTGAACGAACTGAGTAAGTTGTGTTATAGACATAAATTCTTTTTATAGATTTTAACGATTTAGCTGCCTTAAATAAAAATTTTTTGGTGCCTATATTATATTATTTCTAATTTCGAAAATAATTTTTCTTTATAGGAAACCTGGTTACATGCAGTTCATGGTTGGAGATAATAAGCAGTTTGATTATTCATATACAACAAAAATGTCATAAAGGTGTTCATATATTCGTATTTTTATTTTAATGATACTAAATAAAATTAAAAATAACGTTAGTTGCCGTTATTAAATCATATTGTAGCGATTAGTGACACCGTACGTATGTGCGATAACAATTTGTGTGCATGTACTTCTTATCGCTAACATGCTTACGGCGTAGTCACCGCGCACGGCACTTTTATCATTATCAGCTTACAAGCTACAAAATCTTTATCCAGCGATAAGTAACACGATCAATTCTGGAATAATCGACAACTTTCTAATTATTATTCATCATTCGGGAATAATCAGGATTTTTTCGAGAGATTATCTAGGAAGTTCGAAAGGTGTATTTAAAATGATCATATTTGGGCCGAGAGACAATAGTTGTGAGAAAGCATCAGTGCGCGAATCAAAACGATAATAGACAGACAGAAGTGATATAAATAATTTGTTATATAAAAAACGAGACTTGTTTTCAAATAAAAAGGAGTTCTAAGTTAGTGTTCACGCCAGATGTGGAGTCACAACCGAAGTTCAGCAGGACCTATTCGCCGTCCCGGATTAATATTCGCTGGCTCATTGTGTGGCGAAGAATTTGGGCATGAGCCGTGGGATTGTCACGGTCTTTCGGAAGAAGTTTGGGCGACTACTGATGTTACTCGACCAGGTCAAAGATGGAAGAAAGGTACTGCAGTTACTCGATGGAACTAGATCCATCTTCTACATGGTCACCAAAAGCAAGTCGTCGGAGAAGCCTACCTACCACTCCTTATGGGACTCACTGATAGAGCTAAGAGAGCAGTTGCTGCTCGCTAACATCCTGAAGCTAGCAATACCGAGGATCAGATGTGGACTCGATGGGCTGGATTGGAGGGTGATAAGAAACATGCTGGAGGTTTTGTTCCGATACACTGGAATACAAATCTTGGTGTGCGCCGGAGACCCACGACGAGGACCGTCATCACTGAAGACAGTTGACTGCTACTTCCACCTGACAACCGGATGCCGAAGCGGATCCACCTGCAAGTACCGCAATGATCCTCTGAGGAAACGGCAGAATGTGACCCGGGACGGATCACCCTTATGGAGGGGGTAGTGTAGCGACCAGTGACACCGTACGTGTGTGCGATAATAATTTGTGTGCATGTACGTCTTATCGCTAACATGCTTACGGCGTAGTCACCGCGCACGGCACTTTTATCATTATCAACTTACAAGCTACAAAATCTTTGTCAAGCGACAAGTAACACGATTAATTCTGGAATTATCGACGACTTTCTAATTATTATTCATCATTCGGGAATAATCAGGATTTCTTCGAGAGATTATCTAGAAAGTTCGAAAGGTGTATTTAAAGTGATCATCTTTGGGCCGAGAGACAGTAGTTGTGAGAAAGCATCAGTGCGCGAATCAAAACAATAACAGACAGACAAAAGTGATATAAATAATTGGTTACATAAATAAGAGACTCGTTTTCTTATAAATAGTAGTTCTAAGTTAGTGTTAAGTGTTATATAAATAGTGTTAAATAAATATCTTTGACTAGAAAATTCGTTACAATATTTATTTGAAAAACAGTTTGACATATACAGGGTGAACCACTTAACCGGAGCATGTTCTAGGATATATTTTTTATTGAAACACCTTGTGTACTTTTTTTGTAGTCTACTTAAAATTGTTTTCAATAAAAATATAAAATATGATTTCCATAGGGTTTGGATTATTACTTCAATGTGAGAGTATTACGATTAGTTAAGATGAAATAATAAGTAGTTATGCCGCCAACAGATGTACTAAAACTAAAAAATAATCAAATTATAATTTTATAATACAAGGTATTTTAAGACGTCAGTGATTGTTAAGAGTTGGGTGCTGTATTAGTGATTTTTACAATTGTGAAAAACTTTTTAGGTTAATTAAGCCAAAATAAAACGAAAATTAAGAATAAAATTTTTCGATAACTCGTTCCGTTTTCCAGATATCGTAGATCGAAAATCGTTGAAGATCTCCGTTTCCGTGGGCACACTTATGCAGCCTATAGGTCTATACAAATGACTTTTAGTCCTGTAAAGGTAAATCGATGTCGCTGAACACGTTGGCGGTATCGAACCGATATCTCGATTAGTTTTATCGTTATGATTAAAATGTTTAAAGTGTTATACTTCACCGAAAAGTGCTATGCGCCTCCAAGAGGATTTTGCTTAGGTTATGGTATGAATTGGTCGCTATGATTAAAATGTTTGAAGTACTATGTTCCACCGAAAATTGCTATACACCACAAAGAGGGTTTGGCTTAGGTTATGGTAAGAAGTGGTCGTTATGATTAAAATGTTTAAAGTGCTATACACCGCCAAGAGGGTTTTATTTAGGTTATGGTATGAAGTGGTCACTATGGTTGAAATGTTTGAAGTGCTATGCACCATCCAAAAATGACTATGCACTTTTCGCGCTCAATATCTCCGAATCTAATCGAGATATTGATTCAATACCACCATCAACGTGTTCAGCGATCTCGATTTATCTTTATAGGACTAAAAGTCATTTGTATAGGCCTATAGGCTATATAAGTGTGCCCACGGAAACGGAACTCTTTCGAGGCGACTCTAATTATCACCACGAACCGCCGCTAATGCGCATGACTGATGAATGATGGATGTAGAGATCTATGGTCTAAGCGGCTTTCGATCTTCGATATCTCGAAAACGAAGCGAGATATCGAAAAATCATATTCTTCATTTTCGCTTTATTATGCGACGGTTTACAAAAAGGCCAAATCGTGGTGTCACGGAAATCGTACTTGTGCCCATTTGGATTGGGTTTGTATAGTTTTCCGGAACAATTTTTGCGTTTCACACAATAGTAAGGGTTTTAGTTAAGTCGGTATTATGCAGTTTGAGAGAAACGAATTCGTTGACATGATTTTCATTATGGGATCAACTCAACAAAATTGTTTGTTAATCTAGAAAATATATGCACAGAGATATCCTAATAGAAAACAACCTTCAGTTAAAAGTTTGGAAAAACTTAAGGAAAGGCTCACTAGGACGGGAAATGTCAGCTATGAGAAATGTGAAAGGAAAAAGAGGACAAGTGACCACGAAAATTTTAATGTATTGTTATCAATAATTGAAGAGCCATCTACTAGTTCGATCAAAATATCAATAGAAATGAATGTACCACCATCTACTGTAAGCAAGATATTGAAAAATAATAAATATGACTACAGTCCTCCTTTCAGCAAGAACTGTTGGAGCCTGATTTCAGGATTAGGAAATTTTGCGAACGGGGATTGGAAACTGAAACGATAACACCTAACTTTTTCCAAAAAGTGAGTATTATTTACGGACGAATCTTCATTTACTCAGAGTGGTATCACGAACCGTCATAATCTTGATCATTATGCAACAGAAAACCCAAGAACACTGAAATCGGTTGATAAGCAGAGACAATGAACAGTAAATGTTTGGGGTGGTATTATGGGTATCTTTATAATTGGACCACATTTCTTTCATGAACGTTTAAATAGTGCACAATATTTGTATTTCTTGCAACATGATTTACTTCAGCTTCTGCAAAACGTTCCTCCTGTTTTAAGGGAAAATATGTGGTTCCAACATGATGGTGCTCCAGCACATTTTGCGCTAAATGTTAGAGGGTTCTTGAATCAACAATTCGGAGGTAGATGGTTTAACGTTATTACTTATTGATTCATTGATTGTTAAAACAATAAGAATAAGTTAAAGATGTGTATATAGTCAAATTACGCAGTACATCTAATTAATTTTTAAACTTGCAAATATACAAAAATTTTTATACAGAATTGTATTTTATTAATTTAAATGATATTTTATGAAAAAATTACCAAGAAATATTGATTAATTAAATATTATATAAAAATATTCAACACTTAATTTGACTTGCTTCTTTAGTTGAAAGTTAATCTGGCAACGTTGCTTTGATGCTCCAAAGTTCGAACTATTTGAATTTCTAACCTCCAATATTTGACAGCCATGGATAGTATTGACAGTGCGGATAAGATTGTGATTCTCATATTTATCGGATCATTTATGGATGATAATATCGATGTTTATTCATTTCAGGAACAAAAGTAAAGTTATTATAATTAGTTATTAAGAATATTTTTTTTGTTTCATTAGTCCATTAATGTATATTCAAAAGTCATTGGTATGTGCGAATTAATATTTATACTTGTTGCATTGATGATAGTACAAATACGTATTAATGAATAAATGAAGATTAGAAATGTAATTTGCTATTTACGGGACTCAAAAGGTAACGGCACCTTTATTATCGATATATAGGCGCACGACGTTGCCAGATTTTCTAGTTTTAAATAGCCGACTTACAATCGCGCCATTTGTATTTTCAGTAAGATCGATTTAATCACTTTTAAACTAGAATATCTCCGTGGAGTTATCGGCAACCCCTCTTTTTAACGAACTCAAAAAATCGCAAATCGCACGAAGTAACTAAATACTAGTTTTTTAATCAATAATCTTTAAAAGAACATAACAAATTTTTCAATTTCGTCTACAATTTTGAAGCTTCCGGTGAAAATAGCATTGAATGAATGGTGACTTCAAAATGAATTTTATCACGTAAATTATCGGGAAGGAGTTTATTTTTCAGTTCTAATCGATGTAAAACTATTCAATCTATCCATATATTTCAAATTCGGGCAATAATCTTTGATTTCGTAAAAGTTACACACATCCTTAAGTGTTAAATATTAAACGAATTAAATCAAAATGAATTTTAATACCCAAAGCTCGGGCGCCACTTTGTCAAACAAAGAACTTTTTAATTAAGATGCTTCGGGTAGAGCATTGGAGGTTCCTGAAAATCCTGTAGCCTTTGAGGGCTCGAACCTCTCATAAAAAAACAAAAAAAAAACACTTGAAGAATAGATATATTATGAAAATTGCAAATAACAAAAACTTGAGGGACGCCTGCAGGTATTTATCGGCTCCTAACTTGTTAATGAGACAGGTTGGAAATTGTCTCGTAGACTTGTGGAGTTGCCTCAGGGTGTCTTCACCCGTACCCGTAATCCCAGTCTCCTAGTCCAACCCGAACCTACTCTAGAAATTTGGATGGGCTGACTAAAGAACGCGAACAAGTATTTATAATTACAATTTTACCTAAAAATTAAAAGATATTGTTACGTAATTTAAATATCACGTATTTTTCCAACACTTTTTTATTAATTAACTTCTTCAGAAAGTAGCAATTTAATAACTATTTCGCTTTTTCTTCGCTTTATATCTGTCACTCTTCTGTCAAAAACTTGTCAAACTGTCCATCGTCTACGCTTATATACCTAGTGTTGTGGACGTTGCTTATAGGTGATTCTCGAAAATTCCAGCAACTGTTTCTCAAACCTCCTGAACTGCAGCATCCGTAAATTGCACATTTTCGCAGTCGGCACGTCAATTACATCCAAAACGCCACGTCCATCACAATATTAATAAAAAAAACTATTGTTTGAAAGCATTGAAGATGCCTTCAAATAAGGTGTAAGAAAGGAAGAGTAAGGGAATGTCGATCGTCAATAAGGTGGTCAAAACGGACTTCAAACATTCAACACTTACTCGACACAGATACCATATGAAAAAATTTAAATATTAAAATTACCAAAAAAAAAGTGTGAAAAATGAAATTATTTAATGATTTACAAATTTGCCACAAAGGCCTAAAAGATTACAAAGATTAAGTTTGATTTAAAAATGCCTCGTGGTAACAAAGAACATTTTGAAAAAAAGTTAAAATTATATAAAAAAAAATAATTAAATGAGAGCTTCAACAACATAATAAAAAATGCGAAATACTTAATTTTGAAAAAAAATATTAGGAGGAAGGTGGTTCACAAAAAATTTCACGCAACATGGAGCACAAAATACGAACAGAAAAAAAAACACACGTCTTGTCTGCACCAAGAATCGAGGAAGAAGCCTCGAGCACCGACCGGAAATATTAATCGATCGTGTAGTCCTGCTCAAAAGTTGTTGATAAGACGGAAGGTCGATCAAAATTAAGAAGAAATCAATCAATCTGAACTAAGACAAACACAAACTGAATAGAAAGAACTTAAGTTTTCATAACGGGATTTTTCATAGAAAAAAAAACGTTACAATGGATAGGTCGCGCGGGTCCTATCAGTTGGCCACCTAGATCGCCAGATTTGACGAAACTCGATTTTTTCCTATGGATCCACATAAAAAAATATTGTATACAAGCCTCCTCCAACTACAACTTTGTTTTGTTTTCGTGTAGGAGAGGAAATCTTCAGACGACATGAGGCAACGTATAATATATATGCTTTTTTGAAACGGTTTTCGTTGAGGTGTTACAAGAAGTACATAGATCCTTTCTGTCAAGGGTGCAAATGTGTTCCAATCAGAATGGAGGACACTTTGAACATTTACTTTAAATACTAAACCTAAAAAGAAATTAAACTTTTACTCTATATATTTATTTACTTTTTAATTGTTTCAACTTGCCAAATCTGACCAATAAGCACACTAGATCAAATAATTAGCATAATAAAGAAAAGTGAAATATCTCTGAAATTAAGAGGTTTAGATATAAAACATTATTTACAAAAATTATGCACCATTCCAAAAATTCAATATACAGGGTGTTCCATTTGAACAAATGGAGAAATCGCTCTTTGGAGGTTGCTTAATTGACTGCACCGTAAAAAATACCTTGTATTATAAAATTATAATTTGATTATTGTTTTAGATTTAGTACATCTGTTGGTGGCATAACTACTAAATATTTCATCTTAACTAATCGTAATACTCTCGCATTAAACTAATAAGCCAAACCCTGTTGCAACCATTTTTTACATTTTTATTATTAACTCAACAATGCACCACATAAACCCCAAAATCTATGTATCATTGAAAAGACAAATTTAAGTAGATTATAAAAAAATGATATATAGGATGTTTCATTAAAAAAATATATCCTGAAACGTGCTCCGGTTTAGTGGTTCACCCTTAATATGTCAAACTATTTTTAAAATATGCGTTTTTTGATACTGTATCATCTTCTTAAAAATAAAATTCTCCAATCAAATTTAATAAATAAAGCCTATATTGAACCTTGACGCACTAATGAGCAACCCTGCATACATATAATTATTATATATATATATATATGCCTTACAAAATTTAAAATTACATGTGTATGGTATAATCAACGAATTACTTGTTTTAATGAATAAGAAAAGGAAATAATCCACAAAAGTATGTGTTGTATGACTGAGTTTATTTGCGAAATACGTCATTAGCGATATATACCTAAAAACAGACAACTTGTAAATTTCAACCCCCTATTCGATTTAAAAAAGTAGCGTCGGTTAGCGTTGCAAATCGTTGAATTTTTTTTAATGTTTAGCATATTGCAACTTGCAAACTCCTCGGCGTCATGGTACCTGACCTGGAAATTTGTCTTTGCATATGCCGTAATTATGTTGCAAATCATTATGAAATTTTGTTGCTATTGGTTTTATTGATAAAAATTACTACATATTATGAAAATATACCTACTTATCTGTCGAATGCGACTAAATTGATTTCTTAATTACTTATAATAAAGCGAGGACGATTAAAGAAATTTAAACTCGGTTCTTTTTCTTCTTTTAAAATCTTGTTGGTTCCAAAGTCAAGTTTACATATCTGTAAATTAAAAACTATGTATGATGTATAATTGTCGCTGTATCTGTAATTGTTTATAAAATAATAATGTGCCTTACTTTGAAGCGAAAAATAATGAGTTTAAATTATTTTCATCGTTTGGTTTTATTACCAATCATAAAGTACTCGCTCGTTGATATTACAGTTTTGGATTAGCTATTTTTAATTTACTTATCGTAACACGTGATGGTATTCAATTTGTTAAAAATATTTTTCTGGATAAAAGCCACTCTATGTCCTTTTCTGTAATGTATCTATGTAAAATTTTTAATGATAATCGGTTGAGCAGTAGCTGTAATGCATGAAAGCGTAATAAACATACAAACAAATTCACTTTAGCGTTTATAATATTACTAAAGATGAAAATATACTAAGTACTAAAATATACCGAGAAGAGATTTCACTTTAAAGTTACTCAATATGTTTAGGTACAGGTAATTGGCAAATTTTAGTAAACTTTTGTCGTAATTCTATAAACAAATTCAAATATCTCGGTAACGAATTGACGATTGCTTTGTTCGACACATGATTCGTTGCAGAATTAAAAAATTATTAAGGTATAATAAAAATAACATGTTTTACAATAAATAATTAAAAAAGTGACCCTGATATCCAAAATTCGTTCGTACACGCTATACATCCGTGTGATCAGAGTAAATTGCTAAATTGTGATAGTAGGTACGACATAATGTTTGGCACCAAATCGGCGCCCGTAGTAATTTATATCACAAACTCTTAAGCTTCTAGGATTTTTTCTTAAAGTTTTTAAATAACATTTTACATTGTCAGTGAAATTTGTTATTTAACATAAACAAGGACAATGTCACTTCAGAAAGAAGGATGAGGAAATAAATTTCTCGGTATTATTATTTTCTCTTTTATTAATTAATTAATTTACATCTACTTTTTATTCCTATTTAAGGTTCTTACAATTATATTAAGTCGTTTTTTTCTATTTTGAGCTGCTGGCAAATAAGCGTTATCGGGCATATCTTCCTTAAGTTTTTTTGGTAATCGGGATATTTGCTCTTCGGATGAAAAGTCAGCTGAATAAATTTCTTTACCATTTTCACTATATTCTACATTCCATGGTGTGTATGGTGGAACAGTGAAGTGATCTCCTTCAGGATGAAATCCATCTTTGTCAGCAGTATATTTTACCTTATAGTCCACTCCATCGGGTCCTCTGTACGAAAAGAATCCTGTTAAAACATAATGGTCCCCACGACCATTAGCATTTGTGTATTGTGCTTCTTCATTTCTTTCTATTCCATTACTTGTTTCGTAACTAAAATGTCATATAAATTGAAATACAAAAAAAAGATTATAATTACACTTTTTTAGTAGGGACCTCTTTAATGGCTAAAATAGTTTTGTCTGCAGCTTCTTATTTCGAAAAATGCCCTTTCTAAATATAAAATTGTCTTAACTGTATCTTTTAGTAATATTTAAGTTATTAATAATTTAAATATTTTAATAAAGAAATATAATTAAAACAAGGATGAAACGTATTTTGATCATTAAAGAGGAACATTAAGAATATAGTAAAATGAATAGTAAATGCCCTGTAATATTAAATGAAATCAAAGTAAATTAAATTATCCATAACCAAATTCCCAAAAAGAGTACAGTTTTTTAATTATTTTTAAATTTATGTATCTCTTGAAGGTTAAGTTATGGATAGTGAAAGTTACCGTGATTTTTTCAATTAAATTGAAAAAGTGTTTTGCTCTTCGATAGTGTTAAATCCTCAAATATTGATACCAGGAGTTCAAACGGTATAAGCTTTTTCAGGGTGTTTAGTAAATTGCTTCTATAAATGTTAAAATGATTGAATTAAATAATTATTATTACATTACTTGTTTTAAAATGTCCAAAGAAATAATTTGTTGTAAATATGGGAAGGTGCTGTGCGATTTCTAGTTGTACAATAAGCGGCCGAAAGGTAAGTGAAAACTTGCAAAAAGTGGCTTTATTTAAGACACCGAAAATAAATAATCTAAAAATAACATTAAAAATATTCGTTTTAACAACAAATCATTGAAAAATAAATACATTACGAGAATATTTAAATCCTTTTGGAAAATAAGTTTCAGAAAGATAACATTAATGACTTTACTTCAGTACGTAAAAATAAAATTAGCCTAAAAACGTTTTTCACTGTTAAATTACTAAACCTAATGATGTTAATAATGTTGAATAAGTTTAAATATCCGTAGTACCTTAACTCCTTTTTTTTGTAAGATTTATTTTTTTCTGAATTAAAATTTGAACTGTATCGACCAATTTAGTTTCTTATCAACCTAAAATAGTTTTTTTCTGAGAAAATTTTACGGTCATCTTGTTTTTTGAAACACCCCCCCTCGACAAAAGACAAAATCCTAACTAGGCTAAAGTCGGCGCATATTCATTTCTTTTAATTGGGAATATTCTTGAGTTTCCACGTGGCTTTTAATCTGTTAATTTATGAATTGTCTCCTTTTAAAATGTTATTTTTTTAAATTTCTAGTATTAGTTAGGGGTTCAAATTTTATAAGCTGGAGCGAAACAATTACATTAGGTATGAGGCAAAACTTTTTAGAACCCCTCAAAAATTGTTTCATATGACCCATTTTTTATTTCTTAAATTAATAAATTATTTGTAAGATATCGTTTGAATGAACTTACTGAAAATTGTAGATGCCAGTACCGTCATTCTCGAAATCATAATTCAGTATTTTTGCCTCAGACTCATTTTCTGTTTGTACCGCACATGAAAACATGTGCATAGTTATGTAGTATACCTGTAACAAAAACAGACAAGGAAAAGTACTGCATACTATATATATATATATATATATATATATATATATATTCACGTTGTTTCAGAAGGAAAGGCAAATTATTCTGATTAAAACATTTGGATAAAAGGCCTTGCTGAAAAAATAACTTTAGCCCTTTTAATTTAATTTTTAACTTAATACATTTAATAAACGAAAAACATAATTTTAATGATAATTTTAGGATTTCAAAAGAATTGCCAAAAAGTCACAGACTAAACATAGCTGAAAGTTTTTATATTAATAAATACAATAAATTAAAAATTTTACTTAACGATCAAACTGATATAAATAATTCTCCGTTACTAAATTTGAATCTTTCTTCAAAAACTTAAAGTTTAACCCACCCCTCCTTTAGATGTTACCCACCCCGTTAAATTAAACGTTTAGTATTTAAGCCTATTTTGTAAAGATTTTATTCAGACCATCTTCACCTGAAGAAGCCAATGTATTGGTGAAACAATTGTTGTGTCAATTAAAATATATTTTTGAAACTTTTCTTCTGTGTTATTTATTAAGAAAATAGACGAAAATTGACCATTCCCTCCTTATCTCCAAAACTAATGAGCCTAATTAAAAAAAAAACATACAGAAAAAATGTCTTTTCTTCCTATTTTTTATAAACCCTTACGCTAAATAATAGATAATTTGACAAGGTACGCAGCCTTCGGCGAGCAGTTCATTACTATTTATTTAAAAAAATTATAACTTCTCTAATTTAATGTTTATAGCATCGGTCTTCCGGGAAAAAGTTGTGATTGTAGTGCATAATAAGCGAGCCGACAAGGAGTTCTGTCAGATTTATACTTTTTGTATAAATGCAGTTAACAGTCCTTTAGCAAATAATTTTGCTTCTGCAAAGATCACTCCATGTCGCCCGATTAACGTATGTCCAATTTTTGAACAGATTATTTAAGTTGAATCATTAATGACCAAAACGTATACCTACTCACTTTTTTACTAGGTTGGCATAAGTAAACAAAAATGGCATGCATTTCGACAATTAATGCCCGGACTTTTCCGCTGTTTAGTTCCTTCGCTGCAGTTGCTTTTCCAGGCAATGTTTGCAGGCTTTTCTTAGTTTATGTGTAACAAAAAATGTGGATATACGTTTTGTTTGTTAATCGTTTAATTTTAATAATCTGTTCGAAAATTTCTTCATAAAATTATTTGCCAGTACACTGTTAATGTCAAAAGGAACCCTTCATCGACTCGTTTATTATGCACTTTAATCACAATTTTTTCTCGGAAGACCGATCCTACAAATGTTAAAATAATCAATCTATGATAAAAAAAACATTTGTTCACGTTTTTCTCGGTGAAAGTAGCCTCGATCGCAACGATTCAAATTTATTATTTATGTATTATGAAATTATATTTATGAAGCATTACGATTAATCTAACTTTTTTCGAGATAAATGCGAAAAAGGAGCAAAAATTGAAAATGTTTAAACATTGATAAAAATTGCCAACTTTTATTGGGCCATTTTTGATATTTTACTTCCTGAAATCTGTTGCTGCTAAAATGTTTTACAAAAATTAAGTACTTTTGAGGTATAATCACTGGTCTATAATTGTTTATTAAATTTTAAGGTACAAAAACCATAAAACTTTAAAAATAAAGCAATTAAATTACTTACTGTAAACTCTAACCATAACATTTTATTGGATTCGTAATAAATAGTTGAATAAAACAACACACGTACGATATGTAATAACTATTGCACTAAGTTCACTGAATATATCGAATAAGTGATGACTTTATATATAAATATTGGAATAAACAACCCCACTCGTAGAGCCACCTCCAACGATATGTAATTCGTTATTTTTGAAATGTTCATTTTGTCAATTAGGTGCAAACAGATTTTATTAAATATTCTGTCAGAAGCAAGTTAGTATATAAGACGAATAAATCTAATGACAAACACTTCCTTGAAATATCAAGTCTCTTGCTTTACCGTAATTTATGTTGACCATTTTTCTACGGATTGATGACGTGTCGCGAGTTGATAACTAATGCGTAAAATTTTACTATAGATAGATATTCAATGACTTAAATTCCAATGTAGTATTTATTATCTAAGTGAGAGTCCCATCTCACCAGCCGATACAGGAAGTCGTCTATTTGTTTTCTTTTTCAAATTTAATATTACCAATCTAATAATCACACATCACATGCATAAAATTTGTATTTGTTGGTACTTATGAGTGGTAATTTGTCATATCTGTAATGAAATATACAAGTGATTTTTTCAACTATTAGATCTCGTCAATATAAGTTATACAATTTGCCATAATTGAAAATTATATACAGGGTTGGCCATTGAACGAGCCAGACGAGAGTTTTTCGAGAAGAAAAACTTTAATTTCGGAGAATTCCTTGAATAGATCAATTTAACCTTGGAGGAAGATATCTTTTCATACAAAAACGGTTATTATATTATTTCATTCCTCTTACTAGCGAATAAAACCTTTAAATTTTACATAGGGAAAATAGGTCTGGCGATGCAACAGTCGAAAGGTTTTTTTTCTAGATAAAAGCAATACAAAAAAGTTGCGTTTCAATTTACAGGAAACAAAAAGTTATTTCTAATAATAAAAAATTTAATAAACTGTTAAATATACAAAAAAGCACAAATTAAACTTTAATCTAATGAAAATGGAAATTGTGCCCCATCAACTTTTATATAACTGTATAAATTTTCCCTTGCTTTATCAAACATTTATAAGAAGTTATTCAGCAATCGTTTGCTGGCGTATCTCTTCCAATAATTCACCTTCGGTACCAAAAGTTTTTGGTTTTAAACTTACTTACTTACTTTACAAGAAAAAATTTCTAAAGGGAGAATTTTAGGGATTTGGTTGGCAATTCTAAAACACCGTCAATTGACCGGGAAAGTTTCTATCCAAGAGCACCCTACCAGCACTACTAATCGTATTTTTTTAAACTTCTGCTCAATCTTAGAATGTACTTATGATGAATATAAGGTAAGTGATACAAATAAGGCCTACCTAATTTGAAACACTCAAATCTTAATAAATTATTGGAAAAGGTGATAAATAAAAGAGGGCATTGTTCTTTGGTTCATGTATTTTAAGTAATTAAGAAAACATATTGTAATCTTTTATCAAAAATTACTCAAAAAGAGGTAATTCTGGAACCTTAGCCTTGGTCCTTTTTAAAACATAGTGATTAAACAAAGCCTATATCCTTAAATTATAGGAATATTGTTATTAGAGTATTAACCTATAAAAATATATATTTCTGAGCCTTTTATCAAGTGTTTCCATGAGATCCTTGAACAACTTTCTAAGTTATTTTACTAAATATTATGCTCAAATTGTTAGTCAGACTTGAAGTCGCATATTAAGAAGAAATAGAGAATAACATATAAAAAAAGGTATCCAAACAAACAAAAATTAGAAAATTAACATCCATAATTTTCGAGACAATTAGTATTTATTCGAGGTGGTGTACGTGTTCTATGGGGGAGGCAGATGAAAATACTCGAAGGTCAAGTGTGGCGGGAGATGGGACTGACGTGAGTCAGTATCTGTTTCAATATTTCAGAATTCCTATTAAGGCCTAGGGTCAGCAAATAAGGCCTATTTCAAAAGTGGGCTTTACTTAGTCCATTGTACTTCATAAATGTTATAAGCAGTATTTAATTCGCATATTCTAAAAATTACAATTTAAAGTCATAGTTATCTTTTTGATGAGTTATATTGTGATCCGTATACATTACTTGAAACAAAACTTTAAAGAATAACGTATTAAAATTCGATTGAAATGACGACAAATTAATAACGCGCAATTAAAACGCTCGTCCGTCACAAACGACCGGCCACGAGTGTCGCTGCGAGCGCGAGCGGGCCTCTCGCGCACTGTTTGCTGAGTCGTGGGACTGTCGTCTATCCGTGTGTGAAGTATTTTTGATTTAAATATATTTTAAGGAGGTCAGTTGAACATTGCAACATTAGATAAAGCTATGAATTTAAAATATGTCATTCTTTTAGTCATGTAGAATGATTCTAGAAAACCTTTAGGATATCTTATCGAACTATTTAACAAGATATTCAACTTTGAATATCGTCAGAAATACACGGTGCTGTATGGTATATGGTCACAATCTAAACTAAATTCCTCTATTTAATGTACTCACAAATTAGATATCAGCTGGGAAAATAATCATATTTATAAATTAACATTTATATTTTTAATTTATCGAAAAAAAAAATGTACCTTGACGATGTCTTTTTAATATAATTTGTGAATAAAGAGTCTAAAAATAGGGAACTCGTATCCTAGCTTTGCCGCCATGTCGATTTGACAACGTCGCAACTCGATGTACTGCATGCGTTATATAAAATTATATCGATTATGACAGAAGACTATAGGTTAGGGTATAACACTTAAATGGAATGTTGTTTACCGACAATGCGCGACGTTGTGAAACGTTTT
Source organism: Agrilus mali (assembly GCA_029378335.1). Lineage (NCBI taxonomy): Eukaryota > Metazoa > Arthropoda > Insecta > Coleoptera > Buprestidae > Agrilus > Agrilus mali. Next base: position 14,156,413 of record CM055659.1, read on the forward strand.
CACAGCTATTTACATCTAAAGTCAATTGAATCACTTTATATTTCTTGAGCATGATTTAAAATATCAAAACTGTATAATCTTTAATAAAACTAAAAATAAACATTTTTTACTTTTATAAAGTATTATAATATTCGACTTGAAATTTTTTTTTAGGATTTATGGTCTAAAACTAGAGTAGTAGTCAACTGACCTCCTTAAATGACTTTTTCTTACATGTGCGTGTAAAATACTGCTTTTTATGCCTTCAAAATATGCACAAAATAAGGTTATAGTCATACCGCGTTACACATCTGTAAAAGTGGAATATAAATTTTTTTTGTTACACATGCGTGTAAAATGCTGCTTTTCATGCCTTCAAAATATGCACAAAATAAGGTTATAGTCATACCGCGATTACACATCTGTAATACTATTATTAACCACGCCAAAAGCGTGGTTAAGAAATTTATAACTACGCTGCTACGGGCCACCACGCTAAAACTGTGGGTAAAGAATTTATTGTTACATGTGCGTGTAAAATGCTGCTTTTTATGCCTTCAAAATATGCACAAAATAAGGTTATAGTCATACCGCGTTACACGTCTGTAAAAGTGGAATATAATTTTTTTTGTTACACGTGCGTGTAGAATGCTGCTTTTTATGCCTTCAAAATATGCACAAAATAAGGTAATAGTCATACCGCGATTACACATCTGTAATACTATTATTAACCACACCAAAAGCGTGGTTAAGAAATTTATAACCATGCTGCTACGGGCAAACACGTTAAAAGCGTGGGTAAAGAATTTTTAACCACACTGCTACGGGAAACGTTGATTGTCGGTAGAATTATAATTTTTTTAGAAATCGGTTCACAAATTTTGATACGTATTTCTACAAAATATGAATAGTACCACCACCTATCAAAATAAATAATTTATCGAGTTCCGACAACTGACTGTGAAAAACCACGGTGAAGTAGTGTAATTTTTTTGTAAAAAATACTGTTACGTAATTTACAATATCACGTATTTTTCTCTCATACACTTTTATTAAATTAATTCGAACACAACAACAATTCAATGACTATTTCGATAAAAACAACAACTCAATAGCTATTTCCCTTTTTAATCGCTTTTCTTCACTTCGAACTTATCTCTGTCACTCTCTTCTATCAAAAACTGTCAAACTGTCCAACGCTGTTCCTTATATAGTATTATGGACGTTTCTAGGTAATTCTCGAAACGTCCAGCAAATCTCGAACCTTCTGGAACGCGTCATAAGTAACGTTCATTCAACTTTCGCAGTCGGCTAATGTCAAGGTCATTCGAAATGACACGTTCGTTACACTGCCCTCTTCTAGTGCTGATGGCCCCGATCAGTTTCTGCCACTGTGTATGGAACCAACCGGTCGAGGTGTACAACTTTCATCTCCAATTTGGGGCCTCGTTGTATCCTGTAGACGACGTCGTTTATCCGTGTAATCACTTTGTATGGGCCCTCCCAATTCCGTTATAATTTAGGACACCTCCCTTTCTTGCGAACTGGGTTATAGAGCCATACACGATCGCCCTCCCTGAATCCAGTAGAATTCGCTCGCTGATCGTAGCGGGTCTTCATTCGGTCACTTTCGAATTTAATTCTTGTTCTGACGGCTTTATGGATGGTGTTTAGCCGCTCGCGTAGTTTAGACACATAATCGTCTGTGGACAGCGAAGAATCTTCAGGTCGACCAAACATCAGACAGCAGGTAGTCTCAGCTCTTTCCCGAATAGCACACTGCAAGGGGTCTGTCCGGTGGTCTCGTGTATGGATGTTCTATAAGCCAGAAGGAATAAGGGAATGTATCGATCCCAGTCGGTCTGATGATCGTTTACGAACATCCTCAGGTTGTTTTCTATAGTCGCATTAAATCGCTCTACCATGCCATCAGGCCGAGGATGCAACGGAGTCGTTCTAGTTTTCCTTATTCCCATCAATTCACACACTCGTTGGAATAATACTGATTCAAAATTTTGTCCCTGGTCAGTGTGAATCTCCATAGGAACTCCATATCGGCGGATCCTGTTGTTAATTATTGCCTCCGCCACGGTGGTTGCATCCTGATTGGAGATTGCATAGGCTTTGGGCCACTTGCTGAAGTAATCCATCACAACGAGGATGTAGCGGTTGCCTTCTTCAGTTCGGGGAAAGGGACCAGCGATATCCATGGCTATTCTTTCGAATGGCGCTCCGACGTTATACTGGTGCATCTTTCCTCGTGTCCTGGTTCTCGGACCTTTGTTAGAAGCACATACTTCGCATTTTCTACACCACTCTTCCACATCCAATCTAGCGTTCACCCAGTAATACCGTTCACGTATTTTTTCTAATGTCTTCTTCACTTCAAAATGTCCACCTCCAGTCCCAGCATGCAGTTCTTTTATTAATTCCTTTGTCTTCTTCTTGGGCAATACAACCTGTACTCGCTTCTTGGTCCCGTCCGGACTTTTCCAGATTCTTTTGAGGACTCCATTCTCGAGCTTCAGGGAATCCCATTGGGCCCAATAACATTTCGTAGTAGTACTAAGGGGGCTTACGTCCGCCCATTTTGGTCGAGATTCTCCTGTCTCTTTCCATTTCATGATGGGTTCAAGGTCATCATCGGTTCGCTGTTCCTCAATCAACACTCTATCTTCCCAATTCTCTTGTTTCTTCACGGTGGTATGTAGGCATGGAACTTGTTCTAATCCTTCTTTTCGTTCCACAGAAGAACAATGTTTGCAATTTCGTGGGCATGGTCGTCTTGATAAGGCGTCGGCATTACCATGGTGTTTTTCTGGCCGATGTTCAATTTTGACATTATATTCCGGTTTGCTTCTTTCGGCGGTTGGCGTCTGTATTCTTCCAGATGGACATCCGCAGCTCAGGTGCCCCGTACGTCTGCACTTCCAACATGTAATTGCTCGTTTCCTTTTGTTACAATCGCGTGAAATATGCCCATATTTGTCGCAAGTCCAGCATTTGAAATTGTATTCTTGTTTAATTCCTTCGGCAGCTGGCGTATGTCTTCTTCCAGAGTGACAGCCGCTGCTCAAGTGCCCCGTACGTCCGCAATTCCAACATGTAACTTCTCGCTTCCTCTTGACACAATCGCGTGAAAGATGCCCATGTTTGTCGCAAGTCCAACAGCGTGGGCGCTCACTTAACCCTTCCTTCGGTTTCGAAGACATGATTTCTTTCGCTATTTTCACCATTTCTTGCCGAAATATTTCGCCATCGTCTTCAAAATTCAATCCAGCCTGCCGAATTCTAACATGTCCTTTGGATGCTTGTTTGGCTGCTTCATATTCTAGTGCGTGCGACAAAGCTTCGCCTGCAGTTTTATGTCGAGACATGCGCAGGGCTTGCTGTATTTCGACATCTCGTACTCCATCGACAAACATTTGAGTGGATAGCTGGTCTGTAAAGTCTTGAGGGGCACCAGGCTATGAAATGTCGAGCGACAGCGCCATCTCACCTTGCCCCACATGAACTACAGATATTTTTTAAATTACTAAAATCGGTATTACCGACATACATTACTCATACTTTTTAGTGAAACGACAACAGATCACGCGACGGCAGTTTTTTTTATGAAAAGAACATCGAAACGCCACGCCGCCAGTGGCTTAGCAAAAATTCATACGGCACTTGTGTAAATACCGGGATCGCGCCCCTTCCTATTATCAACTCATCAAGCAACAATTAAAATATTAGAGAATACAAAGATAATGAAATAATACAATAAAAATTGCATATATATAGTTGCGGTACAAAGTGGCATCCACACGTGTTAAAACTGCGGTTGAAATGACGTCCGGGGCATGCGATATACGGATGTCACTTTTAACATGTGGTCCAAAATGGTCCAAAAGCCTTAGTGCAGGCTATGAAATGTCGAGCGACAGCGCCACCTTAGTTTGCCCCATATGAACTACAGATATTTTTTAAATTACTATAATCGATATTACCGACATACATTGCTGATACTTTTTAGTGAAACGATAACAGATCACGCGACGGCGGTTGTTGTCGTAATTTGTTATCAGCAGAGAAATTCCCCATTAGTTGGAAACGTTGCTAAAACGTTTGTGGCGTTACAATTTTTTAATCGTAAAAAATTTTGTTAAAAGTGCTTGTAAGAACTACTTTTACCTGTCCTGAAAGTAAGTAATGTATTAAGTACGTCAATCATGCTTTACAATAAGTAATTATAGTCTGAAATAGTGCTTGTTAGAAACTTTGCTCTTCGAATCAAAACTAGTTAAATTAATAGGTAGTAATCGTTTATTAATCTGCTGTTGATATTACTACAGATAATAAAAAGATGGAAATACACAAGAATATGCTGCGTCGAAGGATGTAGGGAAATTACCCCAAGGTAACAATGAAATGATGTTCAGTATACAAGAGAATACATTTATTTGTTGTAATTCTTGTAGGTACAAGTTTCCCGAACAACCCCATTTGCAACGTGTATGGGTGGAAAGGGTGTTTTCTGTCCCACACAGAACAACATTGCCCGGCAGTTTACACCACTGTGGGGTGAAAATCCAGAAGCCTTACGCAGATCCACTCATTAATATTGCTGCTGCTAAATGCAGCAATAATAGGTAATTTAATTATTTATTAGTTATATTTATCCTTATTATCGTTTTTATGTATTATTTCGCATGTTGCCCAATTTTTGTTTGGCCCAACACTTTATATAACATGTTATTGACGTTTTAAGGTTTGGCTCCTATTTTTTATAACAAATTGAAATTATATTCATTCTGAACAAAAAATATATTAGGATAAATAAAACACACGTTCTCTTTGAGATTGTAACCATAACTAACTTTATTATTAGCATATCGATTTGCATTCAAGCAACATATATTTGATAGACTAAACATTCTTGCGCTTATCAGAGTTATAAGAAACGTGAGAAAGCCGCAGCGTACAACTGCATAGTATATATTTAATAATTTTTAAAGATTAGTGATATCTTAACAAAATATATGACTAAATACGTTAAAACGTTCAAATTGGGTTTTATTTGATAATAACATAATTACTTTTTTAGTATTTATTAAGTATTTTAATTTGATGTTTTGCTATTTACTCGTATATTGTGTAAACTAAAACTTAAATCTTTACCTAGTCATAGAAAATTAATTGATTTCCGCAGTGGGTCAGGTCAGAGCAGGTTACCTCCGGCAATAAACGATTAAATGCAACCAAATAGGCAAAATTCCACACATGTAACAAAGAATAAAATTTACTGTTCTGTTAATAATATAGTTTAAATATTGTACTCACCGGGGGTCCACTACCCCCTAACTAAATATGTGATTGATTTATGTTATCCATTTATCACATCGACATCAACCAGGTTTTTAAATAATAATTACATACTGTTTACCCCATGATTATCTTCGATCTTCAACTACTAGCTAGAGTCACTTGAAAAAGTAGAGGCTTCCCCGGACGCCTGTACATAGCGTCCCAATGCATCGTAACCCGAGGGTTCCGAATACATGTCATCGAGGATCTCATAACGCCCTTATTATGAGTCTCTGATCTCTCGAGGAACCATGGCACTTTTGCCAGGCACATTTGCAACTGAGGGCTTAATGAGCTCATTCACTAACTTCACAACCACATGATCATTAAATACGTATTACTTTTACTGATCATTTAATAACTTCACAAATATATGATCATTCAATACTTATTACTTTTACTGATCATTCAATTACTATACACTTTATCAAAATACATATTTCACAACTTACTCGCTTTAGTTATATCGCACCACTGTGTGCTTAATCTGCCTGTTTGGTCTATTCTCTCTCTCTCTCTCGTGAACATTCTTTTAAACAAAATAAGAACAACTCTGTGACTCATTTTAAAACAAACACAGCTGCAATTAATACTCCAATATCAAAGAAGGCTTATTTATTAACACCTTTAAACAAGAGGGTAAAATATATAATAAAAAGAACAATAAAAAAATGTTAAATAATTATAAACGTTACATTCGGCCAACCTGAAAATTTGTTGCGGCCGCGCGACATTAATCACTATTTGAAACGTCTGGTAGAGGCACCCCGTCTTCTCCACTTTCACTTGCTGTAGCATCTGAGATCCCTCCAGGAACCTTCCACGGTTTCATACGATCCACGGCGATGACATTGTCGTATTTAACCGTAGAACTTCGAGTGGAACCAGGCATATCCTTGACGCTATATCTATCGTTGGGTAGTACTTTAGTTACAATCATAGGACCAGCGTATTTAGGGCTAAGTTTTTTACTCTGTCCGTCTGCAGATTTCTTTGTTAAAATTAGTACAAGATCCCCAATTTTATACCTTTTGGCTGGCTTTCTGTTTTTGTCAAAACGACACTTCTGTTGCTCCTGGTTTTTCCGAATGTTAGAAAGAGCCTCAGCTCTCATTTTGCCCAAATCTTGTAAGTCAACAGGAGTATCTAGTTCAGCGGTGATTAGGCTATCATGTTTTGGTCGTGGTATATATCCCATGAGTAATTGAATAGGTGATCGTTTTGTTATTTGATGTACTGTGTTGTTTATTGAAAATTGTACTTTATGGACCTGTTGGTCCCAAGTGTCTTCTGATTTAGAAGTTGTTGATAGTGCCGTTTGGATCGTGCGGTGCACTCTCTCCACTTGACCGTTAGCTCTTGGGGTGGCGACTGCATTTAAAATGAGCTGGATATTATGACTCTTACAAAAGGCGGAAAATCTTTTTGAAGTAAATGCCGACCCTCGGTCGGTTATAATATGCGTTGGTACGCCGAAAGTATCAAATACACTATCAAGATAGGTTATTACGGGTTTGGATTTCGTGGATTTCAGTGCCCTCATGGAAACATATTTCGTAAAGGCGTCTATGAGTACAATCAAGTACATGTTTCCCTTGGAAGTTTTTTGAAATGGTCCTAGGTGGTCCAGATGTATCGTATGGAATGGTATTGGCTCTTTGGCTATCGGGTGCAAATATCCCTCACGGCGTCCAGATGGTATCTTATTATAAAGACAAGGGATACAATTTGCAATATAGTTTTCTACGTAGTTTCGCATACGAGGGAACCAATAACGATCGCAGATTTTCAAAAGGGTTTTCTCAGCAGCGAAATGCCCTGATTCGTCATGAGCCCATCGTACAATTTGATTTCTGAATCCATGCGGTACGACCAATTGAATTCCCCTGGGAGTAATCCGAAAAATACGGTTGTTACGAAGAGCGTAGTTTTTATAAAATTGATTTATCATAAGCGCTTTCTGGTGGTCTAGATAATATGTCGTGAATCAGTTTGATCTTTTCATCTGATAATTGCCCTGAAAGGATCCAGTCGGCCTCTTCTATTTGCATGACATGTTCAGCTGGTGCTTCTTGAGAACTAGGGTTGCGACTTAGCGCATCCACATGTTGCATGCGACTACCGGGTCGGTGTTCTATGGTAAAGGTATATTCTGATAATAGCAACCACCAACGAGCAATTCGAGGAATCAGGTCCCTTTTAGTTGATGCTGTCTTTAATGCGTTACAATCAGTGACCACCCGAAAGTTGATGCCTATCAAATATATTCGGAACTTTAACAAGGTTTCGACGACAGCGAGGGTTTCCAATTCAAAGGAATGGTAATTGGCTTCAGCTTTGTTCGTATGGCGGCTAAAGTACGCCACTGGTCGTAACAATTTATCGTGGAGTTGAAGTAGAATACCAGCTATTCCTTCCTGGCTGGCGTCGGTGTGTACTTCAGTAGGGGCAGTCGGATCATATAACGCTAGAATCGGCCTACTGCTTAATTTATCTTTTAAGATCTCAAAAGCATGTTGCTCTCGTTCTCCCCAAGTCCTTGGTCTATTCTTTTTTGTAAGTGCGGTCAATGGTCTCACTATTGAAGCATAATCTTGCACGAACTTCCTAAAATATCCCGTCAAACCTATAAACTGTCGAATATTCTTAATGTTTTTCGGCACTGGGAAGTCGGAGATTGCTTGGACCTTATCACTTCCGGGTCTGGCGCCTAGTTGATCTATTTCATAACCCAAATATGTGATGGAAGAGTAAAGAAAATGACATTTCTTGGCATTGAGCGTCAATCCCTCCTTGCGTAGTGTGGATAATATGACTTTGAGGTTGTTTACATTTTCTTTCTCTGTTTTGCTCGGAATAACGATATCATCTAAGTAAACTCCACTGATGGTCTGACATGGACTCAAGATTTTGTTCATCAAGCGTTGGAATACAGCTGGCGCGTTGGTCAGCCCGAATGGCATGCGATTGAATTCATATTGGCCTTCCGGAGTAATAAAGGCTGTGTACGGTTTACTGTTCTCGGCAACGGGTATCTGATGATAGCCGGAGCTGACGTCTAGAGTAGTAAATATCTTGCATCCGCTAAGCTTATCGATCTGGTCGTCGATCCTGGGTAACGGGTATCTTTGTTTTATCGTTCTTAGGTTTAATTTGCGATAGTCGATACACATCCTATCCTGGCCATTCTTTTTCTTTACTAAAATAATGGGGGACGCATATGGTGATTCCGACTCCCGGATTATTTCGGCTCCTAATAGTTCTTTAATCATATTCCTGACTTTATCTTTTTCAGTGACGGACAGTCGATAGGGTCGATACCGGAAAGGAGTATCGTCGGACAGTTTAATATCGATTTGTGCCGAACTGGCGATTCCTACTTGTCCTCTCGCTTCTGCGAAACAATCTCTAAATTCTTGTAGTAAGTCCAATAGCTCTTTACGCATTTGTTCATCACGCGTACCAATGTTAAGGTCCAGTTCCGACAACCGGGGTAGCTGAGCAACGTCAATTTGCAAAACTGTGTCAGTGTTATTATCTGAGGCTTTATAACAGGGTGTAGCTCGTACAATAGGATGCTTTGCCTTTAAAGTTAAGTCGCGACCTGATAAATTGATGATTGGTATAATTATCTCTTGGTCATGCTGCAAGCGAACGATTATTCGTGGGATAGCGTACTCTTTGCCAGGTTCGTACCTCATACATGCTTCAATCAAGACATCCCCTTCGAAATCGGACGTACTGAATACATAAAGATTACTTACATGAGCAGGAGGAATGACTACAGACTCATAGAGCCACAAAGGTATTTTGGATATCGGAACAGCCTCCTCCACTGTTGAAAAAGTTAACGCTTCACTGGTTTTTGTAACTAGTATATTAGGTTGTTCGGTGAACGGTTGTCCAAGTAGCACAGGAATATCTTGAACATGGTCTGGAACTACTAAGAACTTCACTGTTTTGTAAATATTGTCCACTTTAACACTTAACGTCACTTCACCTAGCGTCACAATTTGTCCCTCACCGTAGCCACGCACACACTTTCTAATATTGGTGTCGATTTCGCAGTTTAGTTGTTCCGCTTCGGTTTTGCGAATGAGATTACAACTGGAACCAAAGTCCACAAAAACGCGTAGGGGTTTACCATTAACTTCTGCATTCTTGAAATATTTTTTGTTGAGTTCCGTTGTTAGTCATAATACTCTTTCTGACGATCCACCGGATGCTTTAGAGTTTGAAGTCTTCAGGCGACAGTCTTGAATTTTATGGCCCAATCGGTGGCAATCCGAACACTGTGGGATACGGCAATCAAATGATTTATGCCCCTTTTTGTTACATTTAAAACAGCGCACATGCAGTTTGTTGTCTTGATGTGTCCTTTTAAATTGATATTTATTAATTTTTTTGTTAGATGAGGACGCATGTGCTGAGGACGTTGGTCTTGGGTGCACGGTGTCACAACTCTTCAAAAAGGTCAACAATGCTTCAGTGGTTTGGTAATCATTGGATTTGGCGGCTGCTTGAATAACTTCGTCGGGAATTCCTCCAATAACACAAGACACGGCATCACTTCCAAAAATCTTGCAGTTATTTAATAAAGTTACTTTCTCGTAATAGTACGTTAGATAGGATTCATCTGGCTTCTTCACGCGCGCCATTAACTTTTGTAAGTTTTGAAAGAAATCGGTACGCACAGGGAAGGATTTTATTAATTCAGTCTTCCATTGTTCCCATGTAAATTGTATCGTTGGTAAACTTTGATACCACTGTTTTGCTAGGCCGTCTAATTTTGATATTGCATTGAACACCGTTGTCTCATCACTCCACTGATACAACCTTTTTAGTTCATCTACTCGTCGGCACCAATTAGTGATAGACTGCTGTGGTTATTCTGGATTGAAAGTTGGTATAAAATTGTTATGCAGAGGTAACAGTTGTGGTCGTCCCTGAGTAGTTTGCAATTCCAAAAGTTTTACCATATTTTGCACGATATTTGATAATTCCGAAAGTTGTGAAGGATTTTCGGATGGTACATTGACTGGAGTGCTGGTTCCTTCATCGTCAGAAGATGATGGTACATGCGCTACTTGACGACGTCGTTTATTACGGGTAACCGACAAATTTGATTGTGACATCTCCCTGTATATATACTAATTGTAAATTCGAACAACAACGTATTTCGTTCGCGAAATGAACTAGACTAAAATTATTAAACAGACTCGAAGTCTATCAAACGCTATTTATCTTGAACCATGTGAATTATTAATAAACAAGTAGCAGGTAGCGAAATTATAAACATCCGTCAACCGAGTTGTTAGCCTGATAACAAAATATTCCCGCGATTCAGACTTTGAGTCACAATTGGTATTTACATGATATATATGTAGGTACCGAAGATAAACAGACTAACGTGACCCCACACCTGACTGTAAACTAAAACTTAAATCTTTACCTAGTCATAGAAAATTAATTGATTTCCGCAGTGGGTCAGGTCAGAGCAGTTTACCTCCGGCAATAAACGATTAAATGCAACCAAATAGGCAAAATTCCACACATGTAACAAAGAATAAAATTTACTGTTCTGTTAATAATATAGTTTAAATATTGTACTCACCGGGGGTCCACTACCCCCTAACTAAATATGTGATTGATTTATGTTATCCATTTATCACATCGACATCAACCAGGTTTTTAAATAATAATTACATACTGTTTACCCCATGATTATCTTCGATCTTCAACTACTAGCTAGAGTCACTTGAAAAAGTAGAGGCTTCCCCGGACGCCTGTACATAGCGTCCCAATGCATCGTAACCCGAGGGTTCCGAATACATGTCATCGAGGATCTCATAACGCCCTTATTATGAGTCTCTGATCTCTCGAGGAACCATGGCACTTTTGCCAGGCACATTTGCAACGGAGGGCTTAATGAGCTCATTCACTAACTTCACAACCACATGATCATTAAATACGTATTACTTTTACTGATCATTTAATAACTTCACAAATATATGATCATTCAATACTTATTACTTTTACTGATCATTCAATTACTATACACTTTATCAAAATACATATTTCACAACTTACTCGCTTTAGTTATATCGCACCACTGTGTGCTTAATCTGCCTGTTTGGTCTATTCTCTCTCTCTCTCTCGTGAACATTCTTTTAAACAAAATAAGAATAACTCTGTGACTCATTTTAAAACAAACACAGCTGCAATTAATACTCCAATATCAAAGAAGGCTTTTTTATTAACACCTTTAAACAAGAGGGTAAAATATATAATAAAAAGAACAATAAAAAAATGTTAAATAATTATAAACGTTACAATTGTACTAATTGTACTTATTATTACATTTATACTTTGTTAATAAATTTGTTAATATAATATTTGTTTTTTTTTTTTCAATTTCCAATAAAACAATTAAAAATTTGGTTTAATTTTGAAATGCGCGCCTTAAATGATGCTTCGTAGTTTTATATATAGATGGCGCAATATTTTTGAAAGTTTTCTTTGTCATTTCCATTTATATATATTTCAAGTATCGTCTTATTAATGTGGGGCATACAAAGGATGGCGCTAAGTGTCATCCAAAAGAAAACCGAGAGTCGTGCATCTATCCTAGTCTATGAGGGGCACTAGGATAAGCCAACCGCACAAGCCTTTCGACGTCCGCTTCGAATTGTTGGAGGCTTTCGCTGCTACATTGATAGCGACTCTTTAACTTCGCCTGGTACATTTGTTGTAGGTGTTTATCACCGTAGCGCATCTCCAATCGGTCCACCAGAATTTTAAAATCGTTTTGTTGCATTTCTGGTATACCTTGCAGAACGTCGAGAGCTTCCCCACGTAGCGCTATGATCAGGGCAGTGGCTTTTTCCATTTCATTCCATTCATTTGCTTTCGCAGCAGCGTCGAATTGTTTAAGATACACTGACCAAGAGACCTTCCCATCGAATGTTGGTGGTTTTATTCTCGACATTCTTACACTTCCTTCTTCACTTTTGTTTAGTTTTGGGTACTCTTGAACGTTCAGATTGGCCTTCATATCGTCTAACTCTTTTTGAAACTTTTTGTGCACGGCTTTTAACTCTTCTTGAACTTCTACCCTTACTTCCTTTATTTCTTCTTGAACTTCTACTCTTACCTCCTTCAATTCTTCTTGAACGTCTTGAACTTCTACTCTTACTTCTTTTAACTGTTCTTTCAATCCTTCTTGCTCAATTTTCATTGTTCTCATATCTTCAATTAATTTCTCTTGACCTGCCTTAATTTCTTCTTGACATGCTTTAATTTCTTCCTTCATTTCTTTCTGGCCTGCCTTCATTTCTTCCTTCATTTCTTCCTGGCCTGCCTTCATTTCTTCCTGGCTTGCCTTCATTTCATCCTGGCCTGCCTTCATTTCTTGCTTCATTTCTTCCTGGCCTGCCTTCATTTCTTCCTGGCCTGCCTTCATTTCTTCCTGGCCTGCCTTCATTTCTTTAAGCATTTCCATCAAAAATTTCATTTGCTCCTCCATTTTTGCCGCTTGGCTTCTTGTTACTGGCATAAATCCTTACTCCTGACACCAATTGTTACGTAATTCACAATTATCACGTATTTTTCTTTCAACACTTTTATTAAATTAACTCGAACACAACAACGATTCAATAACTATCTCAATAACAACAATAACTCAATATCTATTTCGCTTGTGAATCGCTTTTCTTCTCTTCGAACTTATCTCTGTCACTCTCTTCTATCAAATACTGTCAAACTGTCCAACGCTGTTCCTTATATAATATTATGGACGTTTCTAGACAACTCTCGAAACGTCCAGCAACTCTCGGACTTTCTGGAACGCGTCAGGTTACTTACACACAATTTTCGCAGTTGGCGCTTGTCAACGTCAGAATGACACATCTGTCACAATATTATAATATTAAGAAATATAGTAAATTAGATGTAAGTATCAATTTAAGTAAACCATTACTTAATAGACTGCAATATTGTTGATGCAGCTTATTATTACACCTGCTAGTATTTAAACTGCTTCCATCAGGTGTAAAAGAGCAGTACATGACACAGATACAATAAGTGCTACCGCACGCTTCTTGTAAAATTCTCATGTATAATAGCGCCAATTCAACAACAAAGCAAAACTATTAATAAATTAATAAAGTGACATAAAACGGGAATGTTGTTTGATTTTTAATAAACAAAACATAAACATTACATGGCGACCCTGCCATCCAAATTCTGGAGTCCTCTGGGAGAGTTCACTGTTAATTAAGTAAAGTGATTCAGAAGAAATAGTAAGGAAAATGGGAGGTGGCCAATCGAAAGAAAATATTTTTTTGGCCCAAGCAGGCAATGCTGGTAGACTCGATAACAACAATCAGAAAGGTCAAAGTTATTCGTTGGTGGAAATATTGTGCATTGTTGCAGTAAACTTCCTGCTAATAATAGCATTACTTTATATTTCCAAACAATGCAAAACGGCCTTCCAGAAGAGGATAAGAGAGGAAGTAAAAAGGTGTAACATCTCTACCATCGCATAGTGTAGTGAGTGTGGTTATTAGTAGAAACAAACAAAATATATATATATATATATATATATATATAAGTGCGCGAGTGAAGGTGATGCTGAGGAGTAATCATCTTGAAATTAAATGGAGCGACGCAAGGAGACTCCTGTATAATTAAATGGACTATTCAGGTTTGATTACATTTAAGTAAATTAGTATAGAATAATAGATGAGTACAGTAGATCCCTTTATATATTTGTATGAAGAAGTTAGGGTATTCAGTAGGGATATTGCTAAAGGAAATCAGGAAGGAAGGGTCATTTTGAGGATCGTTAGTTAAAAATTAAATAAGCTAGATAAACTAGGAGCTGAATTAAATAATATTAGGGAAAATTTTAATAAACAAAAGAATGATCCTGATATTGTCAAAAAGGTTCGGTCTTACGTAGAGGCGACTAATAAATGTATATCTGAATGTAGAGCTGTATTGCTAGATAGGTATAAGAATATCCCTGGTTCTGAAAATCCTTGTACATTCAACTCAGAATCAGATACAAGTGAGGATTTGGATGGTAATCTTGTAGATGAAAATTCCTCCAAAATGTCCGAAAAGTTTGATTTGAAAACTGCCGCTACCCTTTTGCCGTCGATGGATGGTTCAGAAGATTCCATCAAACAACTTATTGATGCCATCGAGCTTTATGATGCTCTTTTGGACGAAAATGGGAAAAAATCATTGACCAATTACGTGTTAAAAGTGAAACTAACGCAAAATCCAAAACTAAGGCTAAACAAATCATACACCTCAAATCAAGATTTAATTGAAGACATGGAAATACATTTACTCTCGAAAAAATCGGCAGCTACTTTGTCCGTACAACTACATCAACAACAACAAAAAGGCAAAACCACGAATGAATTCGGTAAAACAATTGAAGAACTAATGGTTAATCTAACAATTGCGCAAGCTGGGAGTGATGGAGATGCAATGAAGGTTTTAAGAAAAACAAACGAAAAACTTGCCATAAATTCGTTTGCAAATAGACTTCGTAATAAAAATTTAGCAACTATCATCAAGGCAAGAAACTACATGTCATTAAAAGACGCAATATGTGGTGCAGTGGATGAAGAAAAATTCTACAGCCCCTGCAGTATATTACACGCGCGGGAAAGGAAATTTCAATCGGAGAACTTCAAGAACATTTAACAATAAATCCAATTCATTAGGACGATCACATCGTTTTAATGGTCCAAATAAATTGGATCACAGGAACTTCCGTTAAAATTCGACAGGTTATAGAGGAAATCCAAAAAGACCGCAATATAGAGGAAGATACAACCATGCTCAGAGAATTTATGCCATAGACGAACAACCCGAAGCTAATCAAAACAACGAGAGGCGAGATAGGTTTTTTCGAGTCCAACAGTCGTAATACAAGATTTTCAAATCCAACAATTTTTCAGCTAAATGGCTTAAACACCATCTCATTAAAAATAAGGGATAGGAACTTAAATTTTTAGTAGATACTGGTGCTTCCGTTAGTGTAATTTTCTCTGAATTCCTTGATAATAATTATGTTATTGACCTCACAGATAAGGTAAAGATTGAGGGAATAAGTGGTTCAACTTATTCACATGGATCAGCAAGTATTTCATTACACATGCAGAATGTTGAAATTAAACATAGGTTCTTAGTAATGGAAAAAAATTTCAAATGAATTTGCTGGAATAATAGGTTGTGATTTCTTCATTAGGCACTCAGCAATTTTGTTGTTGATGTAGTTGTACGAAAAATTTACGTTCTACTTTTCTATTGATAATAAGCAAATTGAAGTTCCTTTACAGTCTGCTTATGCTTTCAACATTACCATACCTCCAAGATGTGAAGTAATTAAATATTGCAACGTAAACATGGACTCTGATTGCGTTGTCATACCGGAAGAATAGTGTGAAGGTGTTTTTACTGCTGGCACAATTGTTCGACCTAATTGCAATACTATACCAATAAAAATATTGAATGCTAATGATAAATGTGTAACACTTAAAAATTTTAAGCCTCGTGTTGAAAAATTGCACGCTTATGAAATTTTGAACTTTAACAACAATCCTATATCAGTTGAGAGAATCGATAAATTATTAGATTTGATAAAAACAAATGCCCTAAATAAAGAAGAAAAAACATCAATTGAAAAGATTATCTCCAAATATGCTGATGTGTTCCATCTTGAAAATGATCCACTAACTGTTACTAATGTGTACAAACAAAAAATAAACCTACGTAAAGATGCAGTACCAATCTATGTAAAACCTTATCGTCTTCCTTACTCACAGAAAGATGAAATACACAAACAAGTAAACGACATGCTACGCAATGGAATTATAGAAGAAGCTAAGTCTGAGTGGTCAGCCCCTTTACTGATTGTACCCAAAAAGGCAGATCCTGTTACAGGCGTAAAGAAGTGGAGAGTAGTCGTCGATTACAGACTGTTAAACAAGCAAATTCAGGACGATAAATTTCCTCTCCCCTGTATAACGCAAATTTTGGATTCCCTTGGTGGTGCAGTATATTTCACATATCTGGACTTGTCGCAAGGTTACTATCAAGTAGAGTTGGAACCTAAAATCCGACCGTTGACAGCATTTTCTACTAATAGAGGACAATATCAGATGACACGCTTACCAATGGGATTAAAAATTAGCCCTAATTCGTTTTCAAGGATAATAACATTGGCTATGACTGGTCTGAATTATGAAAACTGTTTTATCTACCTAGATGATCTTATAGTATTCGGAAATAATTTGGACACACACAATAAAAATTTGATTGCAGTATTAGAGAGATTAAGAAAAACCAATCTTAAACTAAATCCATCAAAGTGTGAATTTTTGAAGAAACAGATAGCTTATCTCGGACACACAATCTCATCGGCTGGAATACAACCGGATCCAGAAAAAATAAGAGCAATACAAGAATATCAAACTCCAAAGGATGCAAACGAAACAAAAAGATTTGTGGCACTAGCCAACTATTATAGGAAATTTATTAAAAATTTCGCGCATATAGCAGCACCATTAAACAATCTTACAAGAAAAAATGTACTCTTTGAATGGAATCAAGGTTGTCAAGATGCTTTTCAGTCACTTAAATCATCAATAACAACGGCGCCTATATTACAATTTCCTAATTTTGAAGAATGTAACCAATTTTTACTCAAAACAGATGCGTCAGGATTCGCCCTAGGTGCAGTACTTTCCAATAACGACGATAAACCAATTGCTTTTGCAAGCCGTGCCCTCAATAAAGCTGAGAAGAACTATTGCACAATAGAAAAGGAATTACTGGCGATTGTATGGTCTGTTAAGCACTTCCGACCTTACCTGTACGGAAGGAAATTCCAAATTCTTACCGACCATCGGCCATTAATTTACTTATTTAGCATGACAAATCCATCTAGTCGTTTGACAAAATTCAGATTGACCCTAGAAGAATACGACTTTACCATAAGTTACATCAAAGGAAAGGACAACGTGGTAGCAGATGCATTATCACGATTGGAGTTAAGTCAGCTCAAACAAATGGAAAATTCAATCAATGTTTTAACAAGAGCTCAGAGTAAAAAACAGATAATCAGTGATGCTCCAGGTAGTTTTAACGATCATCGGCAACACAGGCTTGATCACCCTGGTATTGTGGAATTGTTGAAACGCCCTGAAGAGTCAGTTGAGTTACGTCCATTATTCAAAGATGAATTTCAAACAATACAAAAAAGATTAAATGTATATGACAAAAATTTTTTTGTTTGATGCATCAAATAAAATACTTTTTATGTTAATTGGTACTTTATCAAGGTCAGCATTAGGTGCGTCCTTGAGAGGCCTTAAAGAATCGTGCACAAAGTTTCATATTAATGAAATTGTTATTTTGAAAAATAATAAAAGCGCTTTACTATTAAAAGAAATTTATAAAATAATTCATGAATTAAAAGATGGCCACATAAAGGTTAATATTATTAAAGACGTCACTACTGTTACAAGCAAAGAATTACAACAAATAATACTAAACGATTTTCATATGTTGAAAACGGGAGGACATACGGGAATAAATCGTATGTTTAATAACATTAAAAAATACTACACTTGGTCTGGTCTTCGAAAAGACGTTGAAGATTTCGTAAACCGCTGTGATATGTGTCAAAGACATAAATACGTCAGGCAAGATAAGGAACCAATGGTAATAACTACAACAGCCTCATCAGCCTTTCAAAGAATATATCTCGATATAATGGGACCTTTACAGCAAGACATTGAAGGAAATTGCTTTATCCTTACAGTACAATGTGACCTGAGTAAGTTTATAGAAGCTTATCCCCTTCAGAATAAGGAGTCAGCAACTGTTGCAAAATCCTTTGTAAACAATTTCGTACTCCGTTATGGTATACCAGATGAAATTGTAACCGATCAAGGAACCGAATTTTTATCTTCTACTTTTCGTGAAATGTGCGAACTATTAGGAGTTAAGCAAATGAATTCAACAGCTTATCACCACGAAACCTTAGGCTCACTAGAAAACACGCATAAACATTTGGGTGCTTTTCTTAGAATGAATTTGGAGAAACAGCCAAATTTTTGGGGAAGTTGGTTACCTTTTTGGTGTTTTTCATTTAACATCACGGTTCATACTGAAACAAGGTACACTCCTTATGAACTTGTTTTCGGTAAAAATGCAAAATTGCCATCCAACATTGTCACACATAAATCCAATGTATAATTTCGATGATTATCCTTTAGAATTAAGATTTAGGTTACAAACAGCTTGTACAGATGCAAGAAATAATTTAATATCGTCTAAGCAAAAACGAAAATTAAAGTATGATGTAAATTGTAAAACTAATGTGTATAAAATGGGAGATAAAGTTATGCTAAAGAATAGTGGCAAGAAAAATGAATACGATGCAAATTTTGTAGGTCCGTATGATGTTATTATAGATAAAACTCCTAATATTGTTATTAAAATAGGTGAAAAATTAGTAGAAGTACATAAAAATAGGATAAAACCTTATAGGTGTTAGATATACTTTTATTACGTATGGGAAACAAAAAAAAAGAATAATAATAATAATCATAATACTTACTGTTATAATTTTTTTTTCTTTCCCCGAGGGAGATGTAGTAATAGAAATATATTATAATATTAAGAAATATAGTAAATTAGATGTAAGTATCAATTTAAGTAAACCATTACTTAATAGACTGCAATATTGTTGATGCAGCTTATTATTACACCTGCTAGTATTTAAACTGCTTCCATCAGGTGTAAAAGAGCAGTACATACGCAAACAATCATTCTTATTGAATGCACATCTATAATATAATGCTCGTTTTCCTGTTGAAAGCAACAACTTTCAAGGTGGGCGGCTATGTCAATTTCATCAATTTGCTAATACCAAAGAATTTTTATTGCACCATGCCCTCGGCCTGCTCAGACGGTACATCTTAATTAATATGCAGGTTTTCGGAAATAGCCTTGAAAACGCAGAAGGTCGAGGGTGATAACCTTGCCTGCTACCCCCTTGTAGAAAAGATTCTAGGTAGCTAGCGACATTATTAAGACACAAACATTCATTCAAACAATATCATTCAAGCAAGAGCATTCATATAATTCAATAAATGTCATTCAAGCAAGAGCATTCATATAATTCAACAAATAGCATTCAAATTATCAACAAGTAACATATAAAGGCAAATATTCACCATCATCAAATTACAAATATATTTCATAGTTTAATTAAGTGTAAATAGTTGTGGTGTTATTATTATTTATTAATTAATAGTTTAAAAAATATTAGTACATCATTTTGTACAAGAAGTGGCACGGCAGTGCATAACGTAAAAAATACTTGTCTTGAACAAAATTATTTCTCCTTTGAAGATATTATTTACAAACAGAACAATGGGCTTCCTATGGGTTCCCCGCTGTCTCCGATATTGGCAGACATATTCATGGGCCATTTGGAAAACACGTTATTTAACTCGGTCAACCCTCTCGTTAATTGCATTGTTTCTTGGTATCAGTATGTTGATAATGTTACGAGTACTTGCCAATTAAGTTGGTGTGAGCATAATTAATGAACATCTTCCCTGATTACATAAGGAATATTCTCGGCTTTCCTGAAACATCTAGAAAACACCAGCCAAGATCAATGGGAAAACAATTGGATTACTAGACGGCTGTAGAATACCCTAGAAAAAGGCTGAGAAGACTATAAAAGGCGGACGAGACACTCACACCGAGTTAGTTGACAGTTTACAGTGGACAGCTGATGTTTGGAAGCGATCGATAGGCGATACAGGCGAACCATAGAGGCGATAGAGAGTTCATAGAGAGCGATAGATAGTGTCTACCGGAACGGCGATTAAAGGAGACTTTTAGTGAAATAAATTGTGCAGACTTGTTTATAACTGTAGTGTAGTCAAATTAACTTTAGTACTTAAATAAATTCGTTGATTTGTTTTGTTAATTGTGTTTTCTGTGACCGAACACGTCACATTTGGTGTCAGGAGTGGGATAATAAGGGAATTGAAGATTCCCGAAGTGAAGAAGTATTTTGAAGCCTTATGCCAGTAACAAGAAAACAATCAACAATAATGGAAGAACAAATAAAGGCTTTAATGGAAATGATGAAGGCAATGAAGGCAGGCCAGGAAGAAATGAAGGAAAAACTGGAATGTGGACAGGAAGAATTGAAGAATAAAATGGAAGCTGGACAAGAAAGAATGGAATGTGGACAGGAAGAATTGAAGAATAAAATGGAAGCTGGATAGGACGAAATGAAATTAGCACAAGAAGAAATGAAGGAAGAAATTAAAGCAAGCAAAGAAGAAATTAAGGCAGTTCAAGAGAAATTGGTCGAAGATATAAGGACAATAAAAATTGAGCAAGAAGGATTAAAAGAAGAGTTAAAGGAAGTACGACAAGAATTGGAGACGAGACAAGAGAAGCTAAGAGATGAGTTGAAAGAAGTACAAGAGGAAGTAGAGAAGATGCGACAGAAGGTCGAGAACACAAGAACGGCTAGAGAAGTAAAGTCCGAAGACACTGCGAAAGCAATCAGAATTAAACCACCGACTTTCGACGGATAAGTTTGCTGGTCTGTATACAAACGACAGTTCGAGGCAGCGGCAGAAGCAAACAACTGGAACGATTTTGAGAAAGCAACGGCGCTGGTCATAGCTCTGCGAGGAGAAGCATTGGACGTTGTTCAAGGTATTCCAGAGCGCCAACAACGGGACTTCTCTGCGCTGCTAGAGCGATTTGAAATGAGATATGGCGACAAACATTTGCAACAAGTGTACCAGACTCAACTGAAGTGTCGCAATCAGAAGACATCAGAAAATCTACAGGAGTTCGAGGCCGATGTGGAACGTCTAGTTAGATTGGCCTATCCTACCGCTCCGCAGGACTTCGCAGACCAGCTAGCAGTCCAAACATTCGTCGATGGCGTGAGGGACACCGACTTACAGCAAGTTCACCGGTTGGCCCGCCATAAGACTGCGAGTGACGCACTGGCGCACGCCTTAGAATTAGAAGCTGCAAAACAAGCTTCCAAGGGCCACGTGCGTGTACGCCAAACAGCTGTTGAACACGACGAATACAAGAATGAAGTCACAAGGCTGATTAAAGAATGCGTCGAAACTGTCAAGAAGACTACCATCAACGACAAGAGAGAATCGGCCAAATGTTGGGAATGCGGGAAGGTCGGTCACTTTTCCCGAGACTTTGGCCAAAACAAAGGAAGACCAAGGTGCTGGGAATGTGGAAGGCACGGACATTTACAGCGAGACTGCCCGGCCGATGAACGCCGTGCGGACCGACAGCAGTCGGGAAACTATCCAGCCAACTTTGAGGGGCGCAAGTTGGCTTCTCCCCACCAAGCCCCAGCAGAAATCGTCGTTTCCCAACTAAACGGAAGCAAGTCCTTATTCGTCGATGGTCACATCAACAACAAGAAGGTTAGAATGGTGGTCGATACGGGAGCTTCAAAGACCATAATCCGGCCGAACATCGTTAACGAGTGGAGAATCCGTCCCCTGCAGAGCAAGCTGCGTTTGACCACGGTTACCGGAGAAACAGCGCCGATTAGAGGAGAATGCGACATCGAATTGAGACTGGGAGAAGTATGCCTTCGACACAGGGCACTGGTAGCCGATGTTGCCGACGACGTGATCATCGGATTGGATCTTCTTGAACGAAACAAAATTAATCTGGATTTGGGCTCCGGCATTTTACGCATCGGCAAGGAAGAGTTGGTAATGACAAACCCCACCAAAGAGTACGGTCTTCGAAAGGTCATCGTAGCAGAAGACCGATTACTACCTGCTAGATCCGAGGTAGTTCTCAAAATAAACATCGACGGCGAAGGTGCGGATGGTTTGGTGGGGATAGTAGAAGCCAAAAACCCGGACTTGACACAGAAAGCCATACTGATAGGACGAACATTAATTCGAACTGGGACGCCGAACGCATCTGTCAGAGTGGTCAATTTGAAGGACTTCGAACAGAAAATGTGTAAAGGAATGGAAGTAGGAGTCCTTGAACCCGTGGTGTCCATCCTCCAATGCGAAGTCGAAGCTGAATCCTCAATGGCAGAGAGCGAACCGCTTCCAACCGTTCTTCGAGACTTAGTGCAGCGTTCGGCCACAAACCTTAACAGCGAACAAATTAGAAAGTTCGAAGAACTGCTCAGCAAATATCGAAACGTCTTCGCCCTCTCTGACAACGACTTTGGGAGAACGAATCTGACATACCACCGTATAGACACCGGATCAGCTCGTCCTATTAAACAACCATCTAGAAGAGTTCCATGGGCTAAGCAAGAAGAAGTCAACAACCTGGTAAAGAACATGGAAGGACAGGGGGTAATCGAACCATCACAAAGTGCTTGGGCTTCTCCGATAGTGTTGGTTAGGAAGAAGGATGGATCGACCAGGTTCTGCGTTGACTACAGGAAGCTCAACGACGTAACCTTAAAGGACAGCTATCCCTTACCCAGAATCGACGACACCCTTGACAGCTTGGTTGGCGCCAAATGGTTTTCAACGTTAGATTCGAAGAGTGGATACTGGCAAGTTGAACTGGATCCACAAGACAAGCAGAAGACCGCATTCACGACTGGTTATGGGCTGTGGCACTTTAACGTTATGCCATTTGGACTATGTAACGCTCCCGCCACCTTTGAGCGACTTATGGAAAATGTGCTACAAGGGCTCAATTGGAAGGTTTGTCTGGTGTACTTGGATGACGTGATAGTACTGGGAAAGACATTCGAAGACCACCTCCGGAATGTCGAAGAAGTGATCAAGAAGCTTTCAGCAGCCAAGTTGAAACTCAGTCCCAAGAAATGCCATCTGTTCTATAAGGAGGTGAAATATCTTGGCCACGTTATCACCTCAGAAGGAATAAGAACTGATCCTGACAAGACTGAAGCTGTGAGAAGTTGGCCTATCCCGAAGAACCAACACGACTTGAGAAGCTTTTTGGGGCTGTGTTCCTATTACCGACGATTCGTAAAGGGATTTGCAGATATAGCTCGACCGCTCCATAAGTTAACAGAGGATGGTGTCCCTTTCCAATGGTCAGAACGATGTCAGCAAGCTTTTGAAACACTGAAGTCTACGCTTTCTCAAGCCCCAATACTGACGTACCCACAGTTCGACACAGACTTCATTGTCGATACGGATGCCAGCAATGTAGGAATTGGTGGTGTACTGTCGCAGATGCAGGAAGGAAAAGAAAAAGTCATTGGCTACTTCAGTAAGGCACTGTCAAAGCCGGAGCGAAACTATTGCGTGACCCGTAGAGAATTGCTGGCAGTCGTCAAAACTCTCGAACATTTCCATAAGTATCTCTACGGACGAAAATTCCTGCTAAGACAGACCATGCGTCCCTGAAATGGCTGCTGCAATTGAAAAACCCAGAAGGACAACTGGCTCGATGGCTACAGCGGCTACAAGTATACGACTTCAGCATTGAGCATCGTGCTGGAAAACAACATGGTAACGCTGATGCCCCCTCGCGAAGACCATGCTCGAAGAACTGCAAACATTGCATGGCCGCCGAAAAGAAGGAACCAGTCAACTTGACAAGGATCTGTCAGACGATGGTGGAACCTGAAGAACACTGGCACAACGAAGGCTTGGCGAAAGACCAAGATACCGACGAAGACATTAAACCGATACTGCGGTGGAAAAAGGCAGGAACAGAACGACCTACCTGGGCAGATGTTAGTAGTACGAGTACCATCACGAAGAGCTATTGGACCTTATGGGATTCGCTCATCGTCGAGAATGGGGTACTAAAAAGAGTGTGGGAAAGCCCTGACGGAACTAAAATTCGACATCAAGTAGTTCTCCCGAAGAACAGAGTCAACGAGGTGCTGACAGAAGTCCATGGAGGTGTTGGTGGAGGACACTTCGGAGTAACAAAGACGTTGGAGAAGGTGCGAGAGCGATTTTATTGGCTAAAGTGTAGAAGAGACGTCGAAAATTGGTGTAGAAAGTGTCCAACGTGTGCGACAGCCAAGGAGCCTCAGACTCGAAGCCGAGGGCGAATGAAACTGTACAATGTTGGTGCCCCATTTGAGAGAATAGCTCTGGACGTAGCAGGACCATTCCCAACAACAGCTGCTGGCAATAAGTACATCTTGGTAGTGATGGACTATTTAAGCAAATGGCCCGAAGTGTACGCAATCCCCAACGAAGAAGCTACTACGGTCGCTGGAATGCTGGTGAACCAATGGATCAGTCGGTATGGAGTTCCGATGGAGATCCACTCTGACCAGGGACGGAACTTCGAATCCACGGTATTCCGGGAAGTCTGTGAGCTGCTAGGAGTACAGTAAACTAGGACCACTCCATTACATCCACAATCTGACGGAATGGTCGAACGGTTTAACGCAACGCTGGAAACCAATTTGAAAATGGTTGTCAACGATCACCAGACAGACTGGGACCAGCACATACCTTTGTTCCTGTTGGCCTATCGAAGTGCGGTTCATGAGCACCGGCAGAACACCAGCCAGCATTTTATTTGGAAGAGAGCTGAAGTTACCTATGGACATCCGGTTTGGACACCCAGAAGTTCGGCGACCTTCGGCTACCGACTATACACAGCAGCTAGAGGAACGACTCGATACCATCCATAGAGCCGTTCGTAACAAAATCCAAGTAGGGAGTGACCGCATGAAGACCAGGTAGGACCGGAGAGCCAACAGCACAGGATTCAGAGAAGGGGACCAGGTGTGGCTTTACAATCCTGTCCGTCGGAAAGGGCGCTCACCGAAGCTACAGCGAGCCTGGGAAGGACCTTACACCGTGGTCAGAAGGCTGAATGACGTGGTCTACCGTATTCAGAGAGGACCAAAGGCCAAGATGAAAGTTGTACACTTGGACCGCTTGGCGCCCTACAAAGGTCAAGACATTGATCGGGACGATCAATTCTAAGAAGGGGGCAGTGTTACGAGTACTTGCCAATTAAGTTGGTGTGAGCATAATTAATGAACATCTTCCCTGATTACATAAGGAATATTCTCGGCTTTCCTGAAACATCTAGAAAACACCAGCCAAGATCAATGGGAAAACAATTGGATTACTAGACGGCTGTAGAATACCCTAGAAAAAGGCTGAGAAGACTATAAAAGGCGGACGAGACACTCACACCGAGTTAGTTGACAGTTTACAGTGGACAGCTGATGTTTGGAAGCGATCGATAGGCGATACAGGCGAACCATAGAGGCGATAGAGAGTTCATAGAGAGCGATAGATAGTGTCTACCGGAACGGCGATTAAAGGAGACTTTTAGTGAAATAAATTGTGCAGACTTGTTTATAACTGTAGTGTAGTCAAATTAACTTTAGTACTTAAATAAATTCGTTGATTTGTTTTGTTAATTGTGTTTTCTGTGACCGAACACGTCACAATAATGTGTTTTGTATTTGGTCGGGTACCAAAAGACAATTATCTTCTTTCATCAATTTCTTGAACTCGATAGATAATAACATTAAATTCACCGTAGAAGAAGAGATTAATAATAGGTTACATTTTTTGGAGATCTAACAATCTTTTAACGTTTAACATTTACTGCAAACCCACTTATACAGACACAATCATACCTTCATGTTCAGCACATCCAATACAAACTAAACACGCAGCATTTCATTCTATGATTAACCGCCTCATCAATGTAGCATTATCAAGAGATAAAATTATTTTATTAATTATTAAGAGATCAACACTATCAAATTAATAGCCAAAAACAATGGTTATAATACGACCATCATCGATAACCTCATAAATAAAAATCTCAACAAAACAGTTGTAAGTCTAATTTACAATACCAACTCGGATATTTCACCCATCGCGGATTTTTGCTCCATTAAATTCATACATAATGTTAGCTATAGGTTTAAAAATATATTATCAAAATTTAATCTCAAAGCGATTGAAACGAATAAAAATAACTTAAAAACACTTTTAGTTAAAAATAAACTATCTCAACCACCTGAAGCAAAAAGTGGTATTTACAAAATTCATTGCAATGATTGTGATGCAATTTACATCGGAAAAAGTGGGAGAGCTATTGCAGCCAGATTAAAAGAACATTATTATTCAATAAATAAAAAACTTAATAAAACAGGCCTCGCAGAGCATTGCATCAATTCTAATCATTCGATCAAAATTGACAATACAAAAATTTTACACTCGAATATTAGGGGAGAGTGGGGGAATCGTGTGCGTCGGGTAATCGTGCGCATCAAACTATTTCATATTCCGCGGGCTTTTAAGCGCAACCGACTAGTGCTGCATTCTCTCCTGCCTACTGTTAATCACTCATACCAGTTGTATACGTTTGCACGGAACGAGCCCTGTTTATTTGAAATCAAGCCTCTCTTTGTAATAAGACGGTGTCCATTTTTTTCCCTAATCGGTAAGATATATTGATTTTATGAAAAAGTACTATGTTGTGTATCAATTAATGCTTGTTTTACATTGTTAGGTTAAGTAGTTTGCTAACTGTATTAAAGATTGTCATTTAATATCTAAGGGGGTAATGATGCGCGCTGATGCTCACCATGTTAAACATTGTATTTTTTAAATGCCGAGAAATTATACAAGAAAAACCACAATTCTTTCATACACGGCAGAAGATTTACAAAACGCATTATTTACAATAAGAAATGATGGAAGAAAAATTCAGGAAGGACCTTCAATATTCGTGAATCGACACTCAGAAAAAAACTGTCAGAAAATCTAAAAAGGATGCCCAAAACTCTCGAGAACGGTTGGATCAATTCCGAACTTTTTTTTCACTGGCTAGGCCACTTTCAGAGGCACGCTAAGCCTACTGTTGCTGATCCTGTTCTTCTGATCCTGTATAATCATTCCAGCCACATTTCAATTGTAGCTTATAATTTCTGCAAAGAAAATAACATCCACATGGTCTCGCTCCCTCCACACACATCTGATCACCTTCAGCCTCTGGATTTGACATTTTTTAGTCCTCTGAAAAATGTACTATTCAGAGAATATGAGCTTTACTTTTCAAGTACTAATCATCAAAAAATAACCGAGTACGATGTAACCGAACTCTTAAACAAGGCCTTCATGAAAGTGGCTACAATGGAAAAAGCAGTTTCAGGGTTTCGTCTGGAATATGTCCATTGAATCCCGACAAATTTACCGATGCTGATTTTGAACCTAGCCACCATGTAGGAAAACTTACAGTAAAAGCTGCACCTGAACTTAAACCTTCGCCCAGCCAAGATGGTGCAGCCACTCTACTTTGTAATTACTCAGATTTACAACATCAGAAAGATCCGAGCCCTCAGCCATCTATGTCTAGCAAGAATTATTTATTTTCTATGGCTCCAATAATACAAAAAAAAAGAACGTTAACCAGGCAATGAAAAGAAAATCTAGGACCAAACAGAAATCGGAAATTCTTACAAGCACTCCCATTAAAACAATACAAGAAGAAGCTGAAAAGAAAAGACAACGAGAAGAAGCAATCAAAACCAAAGAGAAACTAAAAGTCATTCGTAAATGTTTTGATGGCGAATCATCAATTCCGTCGTCAAAGAAATTCAAAAACAAACAAAAGAGACCGCCAGCGCCCGAATCATCTGATTCATCAGATGATGATGTGTCGGATATTTGTGACGACGATGAGCTGGATGATATCGAAGACGATGTTGGGCTGAGTTTCATACTGCCACCTTCGCATCTGCCAGCGAAGCCGAACGAAGTTTGTGGTATTTGCGGAGAATTTGTCAAACAACGATTATGGTACAGATGTGTCCTTTGCTCAACTTGGAATCATGCCGAGTGTACTGGCTCAGATACCCCTTAAAATTAAAATGTGACCCATGCTCAAATTAGGAATTATGTTGTTTTATGTTTGACAATTTTAATAAATGTTTCTACAGTTAATGTTGACTTTACCTAATAATATTTTTAATGCCCTTCCCCATCATGTGGCCATCATTACCCGCAAGGGTGGGTAATGGTGCGCAAGAGCACTTTTGTACTTTCAGCAATATTGTGCTTTAAATACCTTTTTTTTCCTACAATTGACTTACCTGCTGAGAGTAACCTAAATAGCACTCCCATTACGGTATTTATACTTAAAATATCTACCATGCTATCAGTGCTATAACGATTTCCGCTTAAGTGCGCACAATTCCCCCACTCTCTCCTAATAATAATCGGAAATTAAGCATATTAGAAAATCTAGAAATCAAAAAAGCCATAAGCAAAAAATTAAACTTAGTCAATTTTTAAACGAAATTAAATACATCGAACTCCCCACTACTCCTTTGTAATTTGTAGTTTGCATATAAATTGTTAGCAGTAGTTCTTAAGTTTAGGTTATTACACTCTTGATAATGATCGCTATCGATCGAAACTTAAGTCGAGTGTAATAAATTTGGTGAAACGATATTTGTTTTATTTAATTCCAATTTACAAGTAAATAAATATATATTGTAACGAATTTTCTAGTCAAACTATTTATTTAAATAACTATTTATTTAACACTATTTATATCACATTTAACACTAACTAAGAACTACTATTTATATAAGAACAATTTCCTTATTTATACGAGTATAACAACTTATTTATATCACTTTTATCGTTTATCGTTTTTATTCGCGCACTGATGCTTTCTCGCAACTACTGACCTCCGACCCAAAGATGATCCCTTTAAATACACCTTCCGAACTTCCTAGATATTTTGATAAAGAAATCCTGATGGTTCTCGAATGATGAGTAATAATTAGAAAGTCGTCGATAATTCATAGAATTGATCGTGTTACTTGTCGCGAGAGAATGATTTATAGCTTGTAAGTTGATAATGATAAAAGAACCTTGCGCTGCGACTGTGCCGTAAACATGTTACCGATAAGTACATCGACACGAATCGCATCACACACACGCACCAGGGGTGATACTACTGTGTATGCAGTGATTAGCTCTTGTGCTGACGCCTAACATGGAAGACAGAACAAGCACAATAATTAGCTCCTCTAGGGCTTTCGTCACGAACGCTGCATTAACGGTGCAAGATAGAGCAAAAGTGCATATAAGCAATTTTGTAGAGCAAAAAATTTCATACATAAAAGTCCGTGAGAGGGTATATCTGTCTCCAACGGTTTAGGAGATACAAGCATCCAACGGGCGCCCAACATTATGTACGAGTTATAAGTGCAAGTTTGGACGTCTGTATTTCCTAAACTATTAGAGATAGATATATGCTCCCACGAAGTATTTTGTAGTAAATTTTTTGCTCTACAAAATTGATTATATGCACTTTTGCTCTATCTGGCACCGTTTTTGCAGCGTTCGTGCCGAAGCGCCAGCGGAACTAATTCTCTAATTAAAATAATTATTTCTGAGCTCCCCCTCAGAGAAATTAAGACATTTTATCTCTTGAAGCTATTAAACAAATCATGGTAAGCATCTTTTGTTTGAAAAGTTTTTTTCTAACCTCTAAAATAACTAAGTTACAAAGGAAAAGCGCATTTTACAAGCACCCCGTATATGCAACTTACTCTCCGCATGACGTCAGCAGTGGAAGGGGCACTTGCGCAATATCATATCTTTATAGTTGTTGTTGTATCATGCACACGCACGGTATTACTGGACGCTACACTACCACCTCCTTAAAGGTGATCCGTCCCGGATCACATTCTGTCGTCCCCTCAGAGGATCGTGCCGGTACTTGCAGGTGGATCCACTTCGGCATCCGGTTGTCAGGTGGAAGTAGCATTCAACTGTCTTCAGTGCTGACGGTCCTCGTCGTGGGTTTCCAGCGCACACCAAGATTTCTATTCCAGTGTATCGGAACAAAACCTCCAGCATGTTTCTTACCACCCTCCAATCCAGCCCATCGAGCCCACATCCGATCCTCGGTATTGCTAGTTTCAGGATGTTACAGAGCAGCAACTGTGTCACATAGTGCTCATATTTTTCCAAAATTATTTTTCTTTTTAATTGTTTTTAATTTCATTAATTACATTTGTTTAAATTTAGATATGCAACGTATCGATTTTACGTAACAAGGAACCGCCACACGGAAATGCGACATGATTGCACGGCAAAAGTGTGCCGTGACCAACTTGCGATTTTCCGTTTGGGGGTAAAAGAGCACTATGTGGGTCATTATAAAAGAACAAGTCAGAGAGATATAAGGGGCAGTAAGCAAAAAGTTAGTAAGATCGAGTCAGCGAGTCCGAGGGGTTAGGGGGGTGTAGCGGTTTACCGCTATCACTCACCCTAATGCCCTGATAAGAGTCCCTGCCATTATCAACGCCCCTAGTTGATAATTATTTAGGCAAGTAGTTTTAAGATTTATTTATAATTAGTTGTTAAGTGTTATTTAGTTTATAAGGCATTATTTAATTCATTAAATCCATTAAAAATTACCATAAAAATTCAGCTTATTCGTTACATGGTGGAGGCTGCCGAGCTTCGTTCGGTAGTGCCTTTCGCAGCAGGCAGTTTTTGTTATTTTATTTAAATTTGATATTTTAATTGTATTTTTTTTACTCCGCATGTCAACGCTATTTGTGACATGCAGGAGGCTGCCGAGCTTCGTTTGGTGCTACTTTTCGCAGAAATTATTTTTGTAATTTAAAATTTATTCTGTTGTTAATTTTGTTTTCTTCTTCTTTCAATGGCGATCCCAGTGTAGATCCCGAAGGGTTCTTAAACGATTGCCGAAGGTATTTTTGTAAATACAACGTCGAGGATAACAACCGCCTTCCTTCTGTTATCAATGAACTCAAGGGAAACGCAGCAAAATGGTGGAGACCACACGAGAAGTTCCAGATGTGATGGGAGGATTTCGAAAGCAGGCTGTTAAGAAAGTATAACAGTCCAGAGGTTCTAACATCGCTAACCGCTCAACTGTACGGGCAAAAACAGGGGAACAAAGACGACATCGAGCTATTTCTCCTGAACAAGTTACAGCTCCTACAACAGCTGGAATCAACGAAGACCGAAGAGTCGTCGATCCAATTACTAATAGAGCTCTTACGGCCTCCCATTCGTATTTTCCTACGAGCTCCTAGACCACAGACCCTGAACGAACTTCTCGAAAGAGCCTCAGTGATAGACCGCGATCTCGCGAATACTCCAGCCACCGCGCCTGTTCGCCAGCGAGAGGAGACAAAGGTATTTCTCAAAACTCCGAAGACGCAACCACAAACGTTGCCAAAATGTCATTTCTGTCCTGAAAGACATTTCCATAGAGACTGCCCGATTTTCCAAGATAGACGCTATCAGGACACCATCATCAGGAAACGGGAGACCGGACATTCATCCACTCAAAATAAAATTCTATCAAATCAACCGACTCATGTTCCAGAAACGATGGATACAACACAGGTTTATAATATACTACAGAGTCCTCACTATTCCCAACATGGTCAGCAAGTAACTCACCCCAATGCATATATTCAAAATCAAGCTCCTAAAACTAACATTCAACTAAATACTTCAATCGTACAGGAAGCTACAGGCACTACCAGTCCACAAGCTGTTAACAGATATGTTCCAAGAAACGCTTTTGGATTACAAGAACATGATCCAAGACTCCAAAATTATTTAGAAAAATTCAACTTTAAACAAAGAAAAGAAAATTATGAAAATGTCAGGATTACAAGATGTTGAATTCATGGAACAGATTTATCAACAGCAAGAGATTAGGCCACAACGTAACGCATTCACAATACATCATTCTCAAAGGATTCAAAATATATCCCAAAAAGAAACACATGTTGTCAAACAAAGAGGAAATGTTCACAATCAAGCAGGAAGTGGTACACAGCAACAGTATGTACAACAGTTGCAAGACCAGCAGCAAAGACAACTTCAGGAACAACCCGATCCAACATTGGATAAACAACAACTCCATCAGCAGCCACAAGAACAAATCCAACAACTACAAACTCATCAACAAAATATTATACCACTTCGGCAAGAAAATAATCAACAGTTACAGCAAGCACAAGCGTTACAAAATCAGCAGATACATCAACAACAACAACAACAGAAGATTCCTCCGCAGCAATTCCTCAGCATCAACAACAGCAAAGTCCCCAATAAACAACACCACGATCAACTTCGCCTAATCCCAGATCCAGGATAAATTTCGTTCAAACCGGGGGGGAATTGTTATGACCACACATATCTACGGAATTTATTCTGGATCTCTATCAAAATTCCGAGTATATAATCTAAGAGTCCTGTTATTTTTTTGTTGATTGATTGTTATGACTACCTACTGAGTTTGGAGTTATTGATTCACCTAATCAATTCTGGTGTGTTTTTGGTTTTTTCTACATATTTAATATTACAAGTGCACTCATATCAATGGAACCAAGAAATAAAAGTCGGCCTTCGCACCTACATACAAAAGGGAGAAGCTGGGATCAACATATGCCCAAAATTCTGTTCAATCAGCGCAATCGAACCAATGCTGCCACAGGAACTACCCCATACTTTGCTCTCTTTGAGAGAGTCGCCCACATCCGACAACGTCATCAACAATACCTCCAACGACAGTTAGAGGCTAACAGAGAAGTGACCCCAAGGTACGAACCTCAGCAGTTGGTGTGTTGTAGAGAACACCATCTTTCAAATGCACCTGAAGGATATCACGGTGGTTTCGACTGGATTCAAAAGGAGAACAAACCTGTCAAAGTACAACCACAATGACATCCATCCCGCACCATAACCCTGGAATAAATTTTTTTCAAACGGGGGGGCGAATTGTTATACCTAGTCAAAAAAAAAAATTTCTTCCACGAACGCTACACTTGCGTTGGTTGCGGTGACAACAGTTATTTTTTTATTTTTTTAATAGGATTGTTTATTGTTTACTTAGAAACTGTCCTTTTTTTGTGCTGCGCGTTCAATGAACTTTTGTTAGAAATAATAGCTAAAGTACATGCTATATTTCATATATAAATAAAAGTCACGTTTTACAACTTTATATGGGCTTTCCCAATGTTGTTGCAGCTTCGGCGAGAGACCCCTTTGACGCTTCGGATTATAAAGCCACACCAAATCTCCTTCATGAAATCGTCCATCAGTGGCCTTAATGCCATATGCGTCCTTCATACGGTCACTGGCAATCTGCATATGGGAACGTATATCGTCATGGATGTCGTCTAGTCGTCTTAGGAGTTCACTGGCGTAATCTTCTCCAGCCACGTCTTCGCCAGGTTTGCATCCGAACTTTAAGTCGCATGGTAGTCGCAGCTCTCGTCCGAACAGTACCCTTGCTGGTGTTTGTCCAGTAGTTTCGTTGTCTTTCGTGGACATTATTTCCATCTTAAGGTCTTGAACTTGATCGAAGAGGTCGTTACGTTCTGCCTCTAGCTTCTCAAGTTGGACCCTTTGCCTGTTGACTTCTTCGCTTAGGGTTTTGGCTTCCGTTTCAACCGCTTGAAGTCTGGTGCCTGCATTCTCTAGTTGCAACTGCTTCTCTCTGTCGATCCTTGCTACAAGTTTTAAAGTTTTAAAGCATTATTTAATTCATTAAATCCATTAAAAATTACCATAAAAATTCAGCTTATTCGTTACATGGTGGAGGCTGCCGAGCTTCGTTCGGTAGTGCCTTTCGCAGCAGGCAGTTTTTGTTATTTTATTTAAATTTGATATTTTAATTGTATTTTTTTTACTCCGCATGTCAACGCTATTTGTGACATGCAGGAGGCTGCCGAGCTTCGTTTGGTGCTACTTTTCGCAGAAATTATTTTTGTAATTTAAAATTTATTCTGTTGTTAATTTTGTTTTCTTCTTCTTTCAATGGCGATCCCAGTGTAGATCCCGAAGGGTTCTTAAACGATTGCCGAAGGTATTTTTGTAAATACAACGTCGAGGATAACAACCGCCTTCCTTCTGTTATCAATGAACTCAAGGGAAACGCAGCAAAATGGTGGAGACCATACGAGAAGTTCCAGATGTGATGGGAGGATTTCGAAAGCAGGCTGTTAAGAAAGTATAACAAGTATAACAGTCCAGAGGTCCTAACATCGCTAACCGCTCAACTGTACGGGCAAAAACAGGGGAACAAAGACGACATCGAGCTATTTCTCCTGAACAAGTTACAGCTCCTACAACAGCTGGAATCAACGAAGACCGAAGAGTCGTCGATCCAATTACTAATAGAGCTCTTACGGCCTCCCATTCGTATTTTCCTACGAGCTCCTAGACCACAGACCCTGAACGAACTTCTCGAAAGAGCCTCAGTGATAGACCGCGATCTCGCGAATACTCCAGCCACCGCGCCTGTTCGCCAGCGAGAGGAGACAAAGGTATTTCTCAAAACTCCGAAGACGCAACCACAAACGTTGCCAAAATGTCATTTCTGTCCTGAAAGACATTTCCATAGAGACTGCCCGATTTTCCAAGATAGACGCTATCAGGACACCATCATCAGGAAACGGGAGACCGGACATTCATCCACTCAAAATAAAATTCTATCAAATCAACCGACTCATGTTCCAGAAACGATGGATACAACACAGGTTTATAATATACTACAGAGTCCTCACTATTCCCAACATGGTCAGCAAGTAACTCACCCCAATGCATATATTCAAAATCAAGCTCCTAAAACTAACATTCAACTAAATACTTCAATCGTACAGGAAGCTACAGGCACTACCAGTCCACAAGCTGTTAACAGATATGTTCCAAGAAACGCTTTTGGATTACAAGAACATGATCCAAGACTCCAAAATTATTTAGAAAACTCAACTTTAAACAAAGAAAAGAAAATTATGAAAATGTCAGGATTACAAGATGTTGAATTCATGGAACAGATTTATCAACAGCAAGAGATTAGGCCACAACGTAACGCATTCACAATACATCATTCTCAAAGGATTCAAAATATATCCCAAAAAGAAACACATGTTGTCAAACAAAGAGGAAAAGTTCACAATCAAGCAGGAAGTGGTACACAGCAACAGTATGTACAACAGTTGCAAGACCAGCAGCAAAGACAACTTCAGGAACAACCCGATCCAACATTGGATAAACAACAACTCCATCAGCAGCCACAAGAACAAATCCAACAACTACAAACTCATCAACAAAATATTATACCACTTCGGCAAGAAAATAATCAACAGTTACAGCAAGCACAAGCGTTACAAAATCAGCAGATACATCAACAACAACAACAACAGAAGATTCCTCCGCAGCAATTCCTCAGCATCAACAACAGCAAAGTCCCCAATAAACAACACCACGATCAACTTCGCCTAATCCCAGATCCAGGATAAATTTCGTTCAAACCGGGGGGGAATTGTTATGACCACACATATCTACGGAATTTATTCTGGATCTCTATCAAAATTCCGAGTATATAATCTAAGAGTCCTGTTATTTTTTTGTTGATTGATTGTTATGACTACCTACTGAGTTTGGAGTTATTGATTCACCTAATCAATTCTGGTGTGTTTTTGGTTTTTTCTACATATTTAATATTACAAGTGCACTCATATCAATGGAACCAAGAAATAAAAGTCGGCCTTCGCACCTACATACAAAAGGGAGAAGCTGGGATCAACATATGCCCAAAATTCTGTTCAATCAGCGCAATCGAACCAATGCTGCCACAGGAACTACCCCATACTTTGCTCTCTTTGAGAGAGTCGCCCACATCCGACAACATCATCAACAATACCTCCAACGACAGTTAGAGGCTAACAGAGAAGTGACCCCAAGGTACGAACCTCAGCAGTTGGTGTGTTGTAGAGAACACCATCTTTCAAATGCACCTGAAGGATATCACGGTGGTTTCGACTGGATTCAAAAGGAGAACAAACCTGTCAAAGTACAACCACAATGACATCCATCCCGCACCATAACCCTGGAATAAATTTTTTTCAAACGGGGGGGCGAATTGTTATACCTAGTCAAAAAAAAAAATTTCTTCCACGAACGCTACACTTGCGTTGGTTGCGGTGACAACAGTTATTTTTTTATTTTTTTAATAGGATTGTTTATTGTTTACTTAGAAACTGTCCTTTTTTTGTGCTGCGCGTTCAATGAACTTTTGTTAGAAATAATAGCTAAAGTACATGCTATATTTCATATATAAATAAAAGTCACGTTTTACAACTTTATATGGGCTTTCCCAATGTTGTTGCAGCTTCGGCGAGAGACCCCTTTGACGCTTCGGATTATAAAGCCACACCAAATCTCCTTCATGAAATCGTCCATCAGTGGCCTTAATGCCATAAGCGTCCTTCATACGGTCACTGGCAATCTGCATATGGGAACGTATATCGTCATGGATGTCGTCTAGTCGTCTTAGGAGTTCACTGGCGTAATCTTCTCCAGCCACGTCTTCGCCAGGTTTGCATCCGAACTTTAAGTCGCATGGTAGTCGCAGCTCTCGTCCGAACAGTACCCTTGCTGGTGTTTGTCCAGTAGTTTCGTTGTCTTTCGTGGACATTATTTCCATCTTAAGGTCTTGAACTTGATCGAAGAGGTCGTTACGTTCTGCCTCTAGCTTCTCAAGTTGGACCCTTTGCCTGTTGACTTCTTCGCTTAGGGTTTTGGCTTCCGTTTCAACCGCTTGAAGTCTGGTGCCTGCATTCTCTAGTTGCAACTGCTTCTCTCTGTCGATCCTTGCTACAAGTTCTTTTGATCGCTTTTGTTCATCCTGTACGCGGGGCTTATATTCTTGAGAAGCAGATCTGCCACTTTTGCAGCTGCTTCTCACGTGGCCTAACTTCCCACGGTTCCAGCACCTGACTTGTCTGGGCTTCCTTTCTATTTTTGTCATTATTCGGCGGATAGTCTTCCAGTTTATCTTCGTCCCGACCGGCTGACTCTTCTTTTCATTCCCGCACTCGGCATTGTCGTTGCGACGCCTGTTTGACGAAGTTATATTCCAGTGCACGGGCCAATGTGTCTACCAAAGTCCTCGGCCGGTCCAGTCGGAGTCGCTGTTGAATTTCGTCGTCCTTTAGTCCGTCAATAAACGCGTCGACGTCCAATCTTTCCAGGATATCGTTGGCAGTACCCAGATAGGCGAGCCGGACTAACCGTGCTATATCCGCCTCGTATTCTTGAAGACTTTCCCCCGTCTTCTGTCGTCGGTTCTTTAACTGCACATGGTACACAGCCGTCAGATGTGTTTGGCCGTATCGCATCTCTAATAGTAGTCTAGAAATATTTCCGGTGGCAACGTCGTCAAAATTTCGCCAGCACCATCACGCAGAGTAAGGGCAAGTGAAGGAGCTTTTTCTTCTAACGTCTATTTGTAAGCTTTTGCAGCCACTTCGAATTGGGTCAAAAACGTGGTCCATGATGTTTTTCCGTCAAACGTAGGTAGCTTCATATGCACTTTGGATGAGATGACCTGTTCTTCTTTCACGTCGGGGATTTCTTTGGCGTCAACCACGCATAAGCCTCTTTTCCGTTAATTTTCGACTGGTCTCTCGTTTTTCCAAATTTAGAACTTTCTTCCAGCTGGGCCAATCTTTTGTTTATTTATTTTTGTTCAACCTTTACTCCTTTCGACTCTTCTCTTGTTTCTTCTTCGAATTTTCTCAGTTTTTCTTCTAAATTTCCTTCGAAGTTTTCTAATTTTTCTTCCAGGACTTTTAAATTTTCATTTAATTTTTCTTCCAGATTCATTGAATTTTCATAGTACCAGACGTATCTTCGTCGCGCTATTCGAGTTCGCTTTTCAATTCGGCGACTTTTAACTCGAACAATCTTTTCGGCATTTTTATTTATTTTGTATTTTTATGTCACTAGAAAATTCTTTGGAGATCGATTCGCAGACCCCGCACCTGACACCAATTGTAACGAATTTTCTAGTCAAACTATTTATTTAACACTATTTATATCACACTTAACACTAACTTAGAACTACTATTTATATGAGAACAATTTCCTTATTTATATAACAACTTAATAATATCACTTTTATCGTTTATCGTTCTTATTCGCGCACTGATGCTTTCTCGCAACTACTGTCCTCCGACCCAAAGATGATTCTTTTAAATACACCTTCCGAACTTTCTAGGTAATTCGAAAAATAAATCCTGATGGTTCTCGAATGATGAGTAATAATTAGAAAGTCGTCGATAAGTCACAGAATTGATCGTGTTACTTGTCGCGGGAGAATGATTTATAGCTTGTAAGTTGATAATGATAAAAGAACCGTGCGCTGCGACTGTGCCGTAAACATGTTACCGATAAGAGGTACATGCACACGAATCGCATCACACACGCACGGTATTACTGGACGCTGTAATATAAAGGGAAACTGTGTGTGAATAAACAAAAAGGAAAAGAGGTATTACCCCAATGTTGTGGTTAGTTGGGGTATGCACTTGGTATGGGTAACATCCATCGTATTGTGACGGACGTGTCATTTTGAATGACGTTGACATTAGCCGACTGCGAAAGTTGAATGAAAGTTACCTATGACGCGTTCCAAAAGGTTCGAGAGTTGCTGGACGTTTCGAGAATTACCTAGAAACGTCCATAATACTATATAAGGAACAGCGTTGGACAGTTTGACAGTTTTTGATAGAAGAAAGTGACAGAGATAAGTTCGAAGTGAAGAAAAGCGATTAAAAAGCGAAATAGCTATTGAGTTGTTGTTGTTATCGAAATAGTCATTGACTTGTTGTTGTGTTCGAATTAATTTAATAAAAGTGTATGAGAGAAAAATACGTGATATTGTAAATTACGTAACAATTGGTGTCAGGAGTGAAATTTATGCCAGTAACAAGAAGTCAAGCGGCAAAAATGGAGGAGCAAATGAAAATTTTGATGAAAATGCTTAAAGAAATGAAGGCAAGCCATGAAGAAATGAAGGCAGGCCAGGAAGAAATGAAGGCGGGCCCGGAAGAAATGAAGGAAGAAATTAAAGCAGGCAAGGAGGAAATGAAAGCAGGCCAGGAAGAAATGAAGGAAGAAATTAATCCTAATCCCCTAATCATAGCGCTACGTGGGAAAACTCTAGACGTTTTGCAAGGTACACCAGAAATGCAACAAAACGATTTTAAAATTTTGGTGGACCGATTGGAGATGAGCTATGGTGACAAACATCTACAACAAATGTACCAGGCTCAGTTAAAAAGTCGCTATCAACGTAGCAGCGAAAGCCTTCAACAATTTGAAGCGGACGTCGAAAGGCTTGTGCGGTTGGCTTATCCTAGTGCACCTCAAGACTTTACCGACCAGCTGTCCACCCAAATATTTGTCGATGGAGTGCGAGATGTCGAAATACAGCAAGCCCTGCGCATGTTTCGACATAAAACTGCAGGCGAAGCATTGTCGCATGCGCTAGAATACGAAGCAGCCAAAGAAGCATCCAAAGGACACGTTAGAAAACGGACAAGCTGGATTTAATTTTGATGAGGACGGCGAGATATTTCGACAAGAAGTTGTCAAAATAGCCAAAGAAGTCATTTCTTTAAAATCGAAGGAAGGGACGAGTGAGCGCCTACGCTGTTGGACTTGCGACAAACATGGCCACCTTTCACGCGATTGTCTCAAAAGAAAGAGAGAAATTACTTGTTGATTGTAGCACTAGTCACTTGTTGAAACTTATCCATAGTAGAAAAAAGACAATGAAAAAAGTTTCAAGAAACGTTTATTTGTATCACTACAGCCGTTTCGCTATACAATAGCTTCTTCAGGTGAAGATTCTACGGCTGTAGTGATACGAATAAACATTTCTTGAAACTTTTTTCTTTGTCTTTTTTCTATGAGAAAAAACTTGCTGGAATTTCGGAGGTACGGGGCACTTGAGCAGCGGCTGTCCATCTGGAAGAAGACAGACGTCAGTCGCCGAAGGAAGCAAGCAGGGAAACAATGAATAGCCGGCCTTACAGGGCGAAAGTCGGCTTTGCGTCTCCAAGCCTCAATCATTATCTCCGTATCGAAAACAGCCACTGTTAATTCACTTACTGTGGATGGCAGGAAGCTAAAACTGATAGTGGATACCGGCGCATCAAGAACAATAGTTAACCCTCGAATAATCGCTAAATGGAGAATTCGACCGCTAACCATAAATGCTGTCTTAACCACCGCGACAGGCGAAACAACATCGTTTCATGGAGAATGCGAAGTGGTGATCGGTCTTGGAGACGCAGGCCTGTACCAACAAGTGGTGGTGACCGATATCACAGACGACATAATTTTGGGACTCGACTTCATGGGAAGACACCGAATCCAGCTAGACATGGGAACAAAATGTTTACGAATAGGAAATCAAGAACTACCACTAGAAAACAATGGGGCTGATCATCGAACGCTACGGGTTGTCATTGCTAAAGACCAAGTTTTACCTGGACACTCCCAAGCTGTTGCCCGAATTACAGTAGAGGACAATGTCCTTTATGTAATGACTGGAGTCGTAGAGCAATACAACGAAGAATTGAGGCAGAAGGCTATCCTTATCGGAAGAACTGTGGTACAAACCGGCTCGACTACGATTCCAATCAGAGTTGCCAATCTGAAGGGCTTTGAACAAAAACTTACCAAAGGAACACCAATAGGGACATGAGAACCAGTCACCACCATAAATCATTTGGACCAAATTAGAGAACAGAGGGAAGAAAAAGGGAAACTGCCAGAAGCATTACAAGAATTAATCAACAAGGCAACTGAACATCTTACTGAAGATGACACTCGAAAGCTAGAACACCTAATTAGAACGTATCAGAACGTCTTTGCGATTGATGACACCGATTATGGAAGAACCAATTTAGCGTACCATCGAATCAACACAGGAAATGCAAGACCCATCAAACAGCCACCCAGACGAGTTCCATGGGCCAAACGAGAAGAAGTCGACTCAATGATCAAAGACATGCGCGAGAAAGGGATAATAGAACCATCGAAAAGTCCATGGACTTCCCCTATCGTTTTGGTACGTAAGAAGGACGGATCAACGAGATTCTGTGTTGATTATCGACGATTAAATGAAGTAACACAAAGACAGCTATCCTTTGCCACGAATTGACGACCCGTTAGATTGTCTGTCAAGGGAAATTAAATGGTTCTCGACGTTGGACCTAAAGAGCGGATATTGGCAAGTCGAAGTACATCCTGAAGATAAAGAAAAGACTGCGTTTCCTACTGGTAACGGTCTCTGGCAATTCAATGTAATGCCCTTCGGTCTATGCAACGCACCAGCAACTTTTGAAAGATTAATGGAGACCATTTTACAAGGATTGAATTGGGAAATCTGCTTGGTCTATTTGGATGACGTCATTGTGTTTGGGCGAACGTTTGAAGACCATCTCGCCAATCTAAGCAGAGTAGTTCAGAAATTCACAGCAGCAAAACTAAAATTAAATCCCAAAAAGTGTGCGTTGTTTAGAAGTGAAGTGAAATACCTAGGCCCTGTCATATCAAGTAAAGGCGTTGGTACAGATCCTGACAAGACCGAGACGGTTCGCAACTGGCCGCAACCAATGAATCAGCATGAATTGAGGAGTTTCTTAGGATTATGCTCGTACTATAGAAGATTCGTGAAGGGATTTGCGGATGTGGCTCGCCCCTTGCATCGACTTACCGAGAATGGAGTGCCATTTGACTGGACGAACATCTGTCAAGAAGCATTCTAAGTTCTGAAAAATAAGTTGTCCAACACCCCGATTTTGGAAAACCATTCATAGTCGACACCGATGCGAGCAATGTGGGTACTGGAGGGGTTCTTTCTTAAGTTCAAGATGGTAAAGAAAGAGTAATTGCATACTTTAGCAAGACACTGTCAAAACCTGAGAAGAATTATTGTGTGACCCGCAGAGAACTATTGGCCGCCGTAAAAACTATAGAACACTTCCACAAATATCTATATGGGCGAGAATTCCTGCTGAGAACTGACCACTCTTCTCTTAAATGGTTGCTGTAATTCCGAACCCTGAAGGACAGGTGGCCAGATGGTTACAGCGTTTACAAGAATACAATTTCAAAATTGAACATCGGCCAGGGAAACACCATGGTAAAGCCGACGCCTTATCAAAACGACCATGCCCACGGAATTGCAAGCATTGTTCTTCTGTGGAACGAAAAGAAGGGTTAGAATAAGTTCCATGCCTACATACCACCGCGAAGAAACAAGAGAATTGGGAAGACACAGTGTTGATTGAGGAACAGCGAACCGATGATGACCTAGGACCCATCATGAAATGGAAGGAGACAGGAGAATCTCGACCAACGTGGGCGGACGTAAACCCCCTGAGTACTACGACGAAATGATATTGGGCCCAATGGAATTCCTTAAAGCTCGAGAATGGAGTCCTTAAAATAATCTGGGAAAGTCCGGACGGGACCAAGAAGCTATTACAAGTTGTGTCGACCAAGAAAAAGGTGGAGGTGGACCTTTTGGGTTGAAGAAGACCTTAGAGAAACTACGTGAACGCTAGACTGGATGTGGAACCTTGGTGTAGAAAATGCGAAGTATGTGCTTCCAACAAAGGTCCGAGAACGAGGACACGAGGAAAGATGCACCAGTATAACGTCGGAGCACCATTCGCAAGAATAGCTATGGATATCGCTGGCCCCTTTCCCCAAACTGAAGATGGCAACCGCTACATCCTCGTCGTGATGGATTACTTCAGCAAGTGGCCGGTAGCCTATGCAATCTCCAACCAGGATGCAACCACCGTGGCGGAGGCAATAATAAACAACTGGATCAGCCGATATGGAGTTCCTATGGAGATTCACACTGACCAGGGCCGAAACTTTAAATCAGAAATATTCCAACGAGTGTGTGAATTGATGGGAATAAGGAAAACTAGAACAACTCCGTTGCATCCTCGGTCTGATAGCATGGTAGAGCGATTTAATGCGACTATAGAAAACAACCTGAGGATGTTCGTGAACGATCATCAG
Source organism: Agrilus mali (assembly GCA_029378335.1). Lineage (NCBI taxonomy): Eukaryota > Metazoa > Arthropoda > Insecta > Coleoptera > Buprestidae > Agrilus > Agrilus mali. Next base: position 14,199,702 of record CM055659.1, read on the forward strand.
ACCGACTGGGATCGCCACATTCCCTTATTCCTTCTGGCCTATAGGACATCCATACACGAGACCACCGGACAGACACCTTCCTGCGTGCTATTCGGGAAAGAACTGAGACTACCTGCTGATCTAATGTTTGGTCGACCTGAAGATTCTTCGCTGTCCACAGACGATTATGTGTCTAAACTACGCGAGCAGCTTAACACCATCCATAAAGCCGTCAGAACAAGAAAAAAATTCGAAAGCGACCGGATGAAGACTCGCTACGATCAGCGAGCGAATTCCACTGGATTCAGGGAGGGCGACCGTGTATGGCTCTATAACCCAGTTCGCAAGAAAGGAAGGTGTCCTAAATTACAACGGAATTGGGAGGGCCCGTACAAAGTGATTACCCGGATAAACGATGTCGTCTACAGGATACAACGAGGCCCCAAATTGAAAGATGAAAGTTGTACACCTCGACCGGTTAGCTCCATACACAGTGGAAGAAACTGATCGGGACGATCAGCGCTAGAGGGGGGGCAGTGTGACAGATGTGTCATTCTGACGTTGACAAGCGCCGACTGCGAAAATTGTGTGGAAGTAACCTGACGCGTTCCAGAAAGTCCGAGAGTTGTTGGACGTTTCGAGAGTTGCCTAGAAACGTCCATAATATTATATAAGGAACAGCGTTGGACAGTTTGACAGTATTTGATAGAAGAGAGTGACAGAGATAAGTTCGAAGAGAAGAAAAGTGATTGACAAGCGAAATAGATATTGAGTTATTGTTGTTATAGAGATAGTTATTGAATCGTTGTTGTATTCGAGTTTATTTAATAAAAGTGTTGAAAGAAAAATACGTGATAATTGTGAATTACGTAACAATATATTTCTATTACTACAACGTAGACAATAAGCGGTTACTGCCTTTAATTTGTTTAGGTCGGAAAATTCTGATATAAAGGTAATTTCATTTCTTAAAACTAAGGTATGTGCTAAGGTTCTTTGCTCCGGGGCTTCCGGTACTACTACGTTTGAAATTGGCCAATTTTTACTATCGTCAGAAAGCCACGTGAGTCCGTTTCACCACATACTTGCATTCCCTAACTGTTTAGGCTCTAAACCGCGGGATATTAAATCAGCGGGATTGTCTTTCGTGGATACGTGCAGCCAATTTTTGTTTGATCCGTTAAACTGTGTATCTCGGAAACACGGTTTGCGACAAATGTTTTCCACTTGTTAGGAGCAAGCTAAAGTGATGGTGGAATCACACCAATAATAATGTTGATCAAATTTGATTTTGATTGCGTCTTTAACCTTTGAAAATAAACGAGCTAGTAGTAACGCCCCGCATAATTCAAGCCTCGGTAGTGATATGTTTTTTAGAGGCGCGACTTATGATTTGGCGCAACAGAGAGAGAAACAAACGAGTTGTATTATTTAATTTTGCGCTTATTATGTAAATAAATAGAATATCTGAAGTAGGTTGACTGTAATTTTTTAAACATTGCATTAATTTTAAAACATCATCAAGCAGTCTCTGAAAGGAATGATGTGATTCCCTTTTTATTGATTCTATGTTAAATAATGACTTAATGCTATTTTGAGCAAATTCCAAGCTATATTATAGTTTTCAGCAGAGACCTTAATTGTTCTTAAGCCCTTGACTGATGAAAGTAAATAATAAAGTTTATGTACTTCTTTTAATTTTTGATTTTGATTAATTAATGAATCGAATGCATCATGAAACTAGCCAATTTTCAAACTCTCCATTAAAGGTTGGCAAATTGATACTTGGTAATTGTAAGAAATTTCCATCTAAATGATCTGGATTAGAAGCAGTATTACATTCAGATTTAACTTCATGTTTTGATAAAAAATGTTTCACTTGAGCAATTACTTCATAATATTGTAACGAATTTTCTAGTCAAAGATATTTATTTAACACTATTTATATAACACTTAACACTAACTTAGAACTACTATTTATATTAGAACAATTCACTTATTTATATAACAATTAATTTATATCACTCGTCTATTATTTAACGCTTAGATTCGCGCACTGATGGTTTCTCACGACCCTAGATGACGATTATAGATAAGAAGCTCGTTTTCTGAATTCGACATCAGCGCCATCTCACTAAGTGTCTTCCCAAGCTAAATTGAAGAGTGAGAGAGAAGATGGAAAATTCTACATAGAAAACTACCATACCGGCTATGGCGCGAATTTTAAAAATGTGAAGCATATAGGGTTTTTGTTATGATAATTTATTATTATAAAAATAAAGAAAATACGTTAACACAAAACTACATATATTTAATTAAAGGTTGAATTACAGTAACGTAATAAATAGTGCGAATACAATAATACAAATACAGTTACAATTTTATATAAAAGAACTATTGCATTATTCTTTTTTAAAAGTATAAAAAAATTAGCAAATTTTAAATAACAGGACATAAAAAATTGTTAATTTCGATAAAATCCAGTAGCTTCTGTATGACAGCAGTTTGATGAAGGAGATCTGGTCGATCTGGTAACACTCGCAACGCCTGAGTAGTGATGCTTCTAATCAAGGTAGTAAACTTACTTGAGGGATGGAATAATTTATGCCCTTATACTCTTTCAAGTGAAAAAACAAGTTTTCAGGTTATTCACACTTTATCAAAAAAGTCAACAAACAAAAAACGAAAAACTTATAACACAAAACTGTACAATGATTGATCGATCATACGACAACAAATTCATAAACAAATTGATGCACTAGGTTGATGCACATATGATAGGAAATCCCAAATTTTACGTGCACACTGGTGCGCGCCCTATGTGCATTTATTCGCAACGACAATGAACGACAATTTTTAATCGTCATCACAATCAAATCCGGTAATTTAGAGGTAATAAACAAAGGCGTTTTAGTTGGGAAGACAGATGCTACGATGGCGTTGTCGTCGACATCCCATACCCTGCTCACGACTACTGTTCTCGGTCCAAAGATGATCACTTTATATACACTTTTCGAACTTTCTAGACAATTCGAAAAGGAAATCCTGACGGTTCTCGAATGATGAGTAACAATTAGAAAGCCGTCGATCATTCCAGAATTGGTCGTGTTACTTGTCGCTGGATAAAGATTTTACATCTTGTAGGTTGATAACAATAAAGGAACCGTACGCTGTGACTGTGTCATAAACATGTTAGCGATAACAAGTACATGCCACAAATTGTTATCGCACACACGTACTGTGTCGCTGGTCGCTACAATATGTCTGTTCAAATAACTCAATATCCCTTTCGTGAACGGGATCGTCAGAAAGCTGCACAATTTGTTCATGAATTACTTCATATTCGTTTAAAATTGATTGTATTGTAGCGACCAGTGACACAGTACGTGTGTGCGATAACAATTTGTGGCATGTACTTGTTATCAACTAACATACTCACGGCGTAAACACCGCTCACGGTACTTTTCGTGTTAACAACTTACAAGATGTAAATCATTCTCCGGCGACAAGTAACAAGTTAAATTCTGGAATAATCGAGGACTTTCTAACTATTACTCATCATTCGGGAATACACAGGATTTCTTCGAGTTCCTGTCTAGAAAGTTCGAAAGGTGTATATATAGTGATCATCTTTGGACCGGAAAACAGTTAGTTGAAGAAAGCATCAGTGCGCGAATAAAAACCGATAATAGACAAAGTGATATAAATAAATTGTTATATAAATAAGTGAATTGTTGTGATATAAATGGTAGTTCTAAGTTAGTGTTTAAGTGTTATAAATAGTGTTAAATAAATAATTGTTTAAATAAATAGTTTAACTAGAAAATTCGTTACAATTGGTGTCAGGTGTGGGGTCTGCGAATCGACCTCTGGAGAATTTTCGAGTGTAATAAAAATACAAAATAAATAAAATGCCGAAAACGTTGTTCGAGTTGAAAGTCGCCGAATTGAAAAGCGAACTGGAAGAGCGAGACGAAGATACGTCTGGTACTAAGAACATCTTACAGAAACGGCTCGAGGAGGCTTTGCTACGAGAAGGCTTCGATCCCAGCACATACGAATTCGAGGACGAATTGGAAAAGAAACTAAATGAAAACTCAAAGAACCTGGAAGAAAAATTAAATGAAAATTCAAAGAACCTGGAAGAAAAATTAAATGAAAATTCAAAAGTCCTGAAAGAACAATTAGAAACATTCGAAGGAAGTTTGAAAGAAGAACTGGGAAAATTCGAAGAAGAAACAAGAGAAGAATTAAAAGGAGTAAAGGTTGAACAAGAAGAAATAAACAAAAAGCTGGGGACTTTCGACGAAAGAGTAGCCCAGCTGGAAGAAATGGTTCTGAATCTGGAAAAACAAGAGACCAGTCACCAACTTACGAAAAAGAGGCATAGAGCGGTTGACGGCAAAGAAATCCCCGACGTGAAAGAAGAACAGGTCATCCCATCCAAGGTGCATATGAAGCTACCTACCTTTGACGGAAAAACCTCATGGACTACGTTTTTGACGCAATTCGAAGTGGCTGCAAAAACTTACAATTGGACGCTGGAAGAGAGAGCTTCTTCGCTTGCCCTTGCTCTGCGTGATGGTGCTGGCGAAATTCTGAACACGTTGCCACCGGAAGAATTACTGGACTACCATCGGCTAGTAAAAAGATTAGAGATGCGATATGGCCAAGCACATCTTACGGCTGTGTACCATGTGCAGTTAAAGAACCGACGACAGAAGACAGAAGAAAGTCTTCAAGAATACGAGGCAGATATCGCACGGTTAGTCCGGCTCGCCTATATGGGTACGGCCGATAATACCCTGGAAAGATTGGCCGTCGACGCATTTATTGACGGACTAAAGGACGACGAAATACAACAGCGACCCCGACTGGACCGGCCGAGGACTTTGGTAGACACATTAGCCCGTGCACCGGAATACGACGTCGTCAAACTGGCGTCGCAATGACAATGTCGAGTGCGGGAATTAAAAGAAGAGTTAGTCAGTCGGGACAAAGATAGACTGGAAGAGATGATCTACCGAATAATGACTAAAATAGAAAGGAAGCCCAGACAAGTCAGGTGCTGGAACTGTGGGAACTTAGACGACGCGAGAAGCAGCTGCAAGAGTGAAAGATCTGCTTCTCAAGAAGATAAGCCCCGCGTACAGGAAAACTAGTCAGGGTCGGCGCGGCGGGGCAAACGTCGATCCCGGAGCAAGAAGCCACCGGTCTAGTTGCACTGACAAAAATAATGAAAGATAGAGCTGACAGCCTTTTTCTTCCGGGACATATAAATGGAAAGCGGTGTTCGTTACTATTGAATACCGGAGCAATCAGGACGATTATACGCGCCAACGTGACGACTACAAGCAAGCTCCAAATGACCCAATGGAAGCTACGCACGGCCACCGGGGAAATGGTCAATGTCCATGGGGAGAGCTACGTCAGAATCCGCTTAGGAAAGACCTCCTTCCGACACTGCGTGCTTGTGGCTGAAATTGAAGACAACGTCATTCTGGGCTTGGACGTGCTTCGGAAGTACGACTTTTGCATGAGCTTCCAAAGAAAAGTCGTGACCTTAAACGGAAAAGAGTTCAAGCTAACTACTCAGGACACTGTAACATCTCAAGCCAGAAAGCTACAAACAAGAACGGAAGACACGCAACGCCTACCAGAAGTCTTGACGAAATTGTGCCAGGAAGCAGGTGGCAAATGTAATCCTAACCAACGACGTGAAATAAAAGGATTACTTAAAAAGTACCAAGACGTCTTTGAAGTAGAAGGTGGCAAGAACGGGCGAACCAACGTCGTCCTGCACCAAATAAATACTGGCGAGGCACAACCAATCCGTCAGCGACCCAGGAGACTACCACTGGCCAAGAGAGAGGAGGCTGAGAACATCATCAGCGAAATGCAAAGAGACGGGGTAATAGAACCATCCACTAGCCCCTGGACATCGCCGGTAGTTCTGGTCAAGAAAAAGGATGGCTCGACACGCTTCTGTGTGGACTACCGCCAATTAAATAATGTGACGAAGAAAGACAGCTACCCATTACCACGAATCGATGACACCCTGGATACACTGTCAGGGTCAACGATATTTTCCACCTTAGACCTCAAGAGCGGATACTGGCAAGTGGCTTTGGACAGAGATGCCAAAGAGAAGACAGCGTTTTCCATCGGAACGGGGCTGTGGCAGTTCAAGGTGATGCCGTTCGGGTTGTGTAACGCACCAGCCACCTTTGAGCGACTGATGGAAACAGTCTTGGTTGGCTTAATTGGGAAGACTTGCCTGGTATATCTCGACGACATCATCGTAGTCGGGAAGGACTTCACCGACCATCTGGAAAATTTTGAGGAAGTTTTCCGAAGACTTCGTGAGGTCCACCTAAAACTGAGCCCCAAGAAATGCCTGCTATTCCAAGAGACCGTCAACTACCTGGGGCATGTAGTATCCGGAGACGGCGTTTCAGTCGACCCACAGAAAATCAAGGCCGTGCAAGAGTGGCCTGTACCTGCTGACGTCCATCAAGTCAGAAGCTTCCTTGGACTCTGCACCTACTACAGACGTTTTGTTCCTGGATTTGCAAAAATCGCTAAGCCTTTGACACGACTCACAGAAGAGAGTAGACCATATTGTTGGGAGCAAGACTGCCAAGCTGCCTTTGAACAGCTAAAGAACACCCTCTCTGCTACACCTGTGTTGAGCTATCCCCTACCAACTGGAAAGTTTGTCCTGGATACCGACGCTAGCAATATTGGAATTGGCGCGGTTCTGTCACAAATGCAGAATGGTGAAGAAAAAGTGATCGGCTACTTTAGCAGAACTCTATCCAAACCAGAACGGAATTACTGCGTAACCAGGCGCGAATTGTTAGCTGTAGTAAAAAGCGTGGAGCATTTCTACAAATACCTCTACGGAAGAAAGTTTTTGCTACGAACCGACCATGCCGCGTTGAAATGGCTGCTGAATTTTAAGAACCCCGAGGGCCAAGTAGCCAGATGGATAGAGAAACTGCAAGAGTACGACTTTGACATAGAACACCGAGCGGGAAGTAGCCGTAAAAACGCCGACGCCTTATCCAGAAGACCTTGCCTGGATAATTGTAAACACTGTCAACGCGTCGTAGAACACGAAGAGATCAGGAGGATAACTATCCTGGACGAGCAGTGGCAGCCCGACAACATAAAGGCAGAACAACATTCCGACGTGTTCCTAAAAATGTTTCTGGACTGGAAGAAAGAAGGCAGAAGACCAACCTGGCAAGAAGTGGCTGCCAAGTCAACTGAAGTGAAATCGTTGTGGGCCCAATGGGATTCCATTGATGAAGAAGATGGTCTCCTGAAGCGCGTCGTTGAGAACCAAGATGGCACCGAAAGCAGACGTCAGCTAGTGATACCGAGAAGTTTGGTAAAGGAAGTCCTGCAGTGCCTCCATGACGACCCTTCAGGAGGACATTTTGGTGTAAAGAAGACCCTTGGCAAAGTACGAGAACGATTTTACTGGGTCAACTGCAAGAAGGACGTGGAAGATTGGTGCAGAAAGTGCACGACGTGCGCCGCCAGTAAGGGACCTCAGAAGCGACAGAGTGCTCCGATGCGGCAGTATAACGTTGGCAGCCCATTCGAGAGAATTGCCATAGACGTTGCCGGACCATTCCCAGAATCTGAAGATGGGAATAAGTACATCGTAGTGGCAATGGACTACTTTACGAAATGGGTTGAAGCGTACGCTCTTCCAAACCAGACGGCAACTACAGTGGCGGAAACGCTCGTGAAAGAGTTGATTAGCCGATTCGGAGTACCACTGGAGCTGCATTCCGACCAAGGACGAAATTTCGAGTCAGCCATATTCCAAGATATTTGTAAGATATTGGGCATTCATAAGACTCGAACCACAGCCCTACATCCCCAATCAGACGGCATGGTAGAACGAATGAACAGGACCATTAACAAGTACCTGTCCAAAATGGTCTCCAAACATCAGCGAGACTGGGATCGTTATCTGCCATTGTTCCTTTTGGCATACCGATCTTCCATACACGAAACCACTGGACAAACACCAGCCAGGGTACTGTTCGGTCGAGAGTTGCGACTACCATGCGACTTAAAGTTCGGGTGCAAACCTGGCGAAGACGTGGCTGGAGAAGATTACGTCAGTGAACTCCGAAGACGATTGGACGACATCCATGACGAGATACGTTCCCATATGCAGATAGCCAGTGACCGGATGAAGGACGCATATGACATTAAGGCCACTGATGGAGGATTCCATGAAGAAGATTTGGTGTGACTTTATAATCCGAAGCGTCAAAGGGGTCTTTCGCCGAAGCTGCAACAAGATTGGGAAGGCCCGTACAAAGTTATCAAACGAATCAATGACGTAATCTACCGAATTAGACGTACTCCCAATGGAAAACCAAGAGTAGTCCACTTCAATCGACTGGCTCCATATGCTGGGGACAACCACGAAGATGCTCGAGTTAGAGTTGTGCAGACTCGATCGCCAGAACCCCAGTATGAAGAATTTATGGCCGAACAGAGCTTACACCGTAAAGCCCGATTTGGGGTCACCACCGAAGCTCAGCAGGACCTATTCGCCGTCCCGAAGGAATACTCGCTGGCCCATTGTGTGGCAAGGGATTTGGACATGAGCCGTGGGATTGCCACGGTCTTTCGGAAGAAGTTCGGGCGACTACCAATGTTACTCGACCAGGCCAAAGATGGAAGAAAAGTACTGCAGTTACTCGATGGGACCCAATCCATCTTCTATCTAGTCACCAAAAGCAAGTCGTCGGAGAAGCCTTCCTACCACTCCTTATGGGACTCCCTGATAGAACTAAGAGAGCAATTGCTGCACGCTAACATCCTGAAGCTAGCAATACCGAGGATCGGATGTGGACTCGATGGGCTGGATTGGAGGGTGGTCAGAAACATGCTGGAGGTTTTGTTCCGATACACTGGCATAGAAATCTTGGTGTGCGCCGGAAATCCACGACGAGGACCGTCACCATTGAAGACCGTTGACTGCCATTTCCACCTGACAACCGGATGCCGAAGCGGATCCACCTGCAAGTACCGGCATGATCCTCTGAAGGAACGGCAGAATGTGATCCGGGACGAATCACCCTTAAGGAGGGGGTAGTGTAGCGACCAGTGACACAGGACGTGTGTGCGATAACAATTTGTGGCATGTACTTGTTATCAACTAACATACTCACGGCGTAAACACCGCTCACGGTACTTTTCGTGTTATCAACTTACAAGATGTAAATCATTCTCCGGCGACAAGTAACAAGTTAAATTCTGGAATAATCGAGGACTTTCTAACTATTACTCATCATTCGGGAATACACAGGATTTCTTAGAGTTCCTGTCTAGAAAGTTCGAAAGGTGTATATATAGTGATCATCTTTGGACCGGAAAACAGTTAGTTGAAGAAAGCATCAGTGCGCGAATAAAAACCGATAATAGACAAAGTGTATAAATAAATTGTTATATAAATAAGTGAATTGTTGTGATATAAATGGTAGTTCTAAGTTAGTGTTTAAGTGTTATAAATAGTGTTAAATAAATAATTGTTTAAATAAATAGTTTAACTAGAAAATTCGTTACAGTATGTTACTGAAGCGCTCCTTTAGTTCGATAATATTTGGTTCCGTAAATTATCATTACTAGTTCTCTCAAACGCCCTTTTAAAACGAGTAGGTCGAGATTTTATTGTAGTTCTTTGAGTACACAGATTTTTCAATTCCGGCATTGCTAATACAAATTAGATGCGCAAGGTAATTTAAGGATATAATGAAAGGAGTCGCACTTACTTGGATTTAGCCTTGATGTGGAATCGAATGATGGATGTTATATCTGATGATCTAATTATGAAGGAGTTGGACTTGCCGTTAGATGTCGAATATGGGTTGATTGTGACAATTTCTGGTACTGATGATTATATGATGATGAATTGATGATTATGATTCACTGATAACGGAATAAATCCGGCTCGAAGGACCAATGTTTTTTACGTTATGCACTGCCGTGCCACTTTTTGTACAAAATGATGTACTAATATTTTTTAAACTATTAATTAGTGATGGGCACTATCGAATAAAAACTATCGAACTATTCGATAGTTCACTACTATTCGAATTATTCGATAGTTGAAAAGTATTCGAATAAAAAAAGTAATGAATAGTTTTAGTAACTGAAAGTAGTTACTGAAAATAGTAGTTACTATTTTTATTCGAATAAAAAAGTAATGAATAGTTTTAGTAACTGAAAGTAGTTACTGAAAATAGTAGTTACTTTTTTTATTCGAATACTTTTCAACTATCGAACTGAACGTTGGAGTCGTGGTTGGAATGGGTAAATGATACGTTTGCGCATTGTCTACTACTTCGCTACTTCCTCGTAGCAGAGCCGAATAATATAAACAATTCTATAATTATTAGACGTTATCAATACATACATACATACTTTAAAAACATAATTTTCTATGGCACCAATTGATACTAGTTAAATATGAGGCAAAATAAAATGCAAATAAATAATTAATAATTTTTAAATTAGTGTAGTGATGATTTGAGTCATAAATACTTAGGTACTATATGTTTGTACTGCGTACTTATAATTACCCAAAAACAAATAATAATAATAAATGCAGAAACATATAAAAAAAGTAGTTAAATGTAAAAATTAAAAACCTTTTATTCGTCGCCCTCTAACAAATACCTGGATAAGAACAACAGATGTTTCTAAAACACTTAAATGGAATGTTGTTTACCGACAATACGCGACGTTGTGAAACGTTTTCACAGCTATTTACATCTAAAGTCAATTGAATTACTTTATATTTCTTGAGCATGATTTAAAATATCAAAATTGTATAATCTTTAATAAAACTAAAAATAAACATTTTTTACTATTATAAAGTATTATAATATTCGACTTGAAATTTTTTTTAGCATTTATGGTCTAAAACTAGAGTAGTAGTCAACTGACCTCCTTAAGTGTTATACCCTAACCTATAGTCTTCTGTCATAATCGATATAATTTTATATAACGCATGCAGTACATCGAGTTGCGACGTTGTCAAATCGACATGGCGGCAAAGCTAGGATACGAGTTCCCTATTTTTAGACTCTTTATTCACAAATTATATTAAAAAGACACCGTCAAGGTACATTTTTTTTTCGATAAATTAAAAATATAAATGTTAATTTATAAATATGATTATTTTCCCAGCTGATATCTAATTTGTGAGTACATTAAATAGAGGAATTTAGTTTAGATTGTGACCATATACCATACAGCACCGTGTATTTCTGACGATATTCAAAGTTGAATATCTTGTTAAATAGTTCGATAAGATATCCTAAAGTTTTTCTAGAATCATTCTACATGACTAAAAGAATGACATATTTTAAATTCATAGCTTTATCTAATGTTGCAATGTTCAACTGACCTCCTTAAGACGGTAGTGTTTATGGTCGCGTCATGTTAATTTTAAAATCATTACAACAGATCGGTCAGATTTGACAAGTTGGCACAAGCAAATAATAAATGAATACGTAATGCGTCTAATACATCTAACAATTTAATACGTTAAGCGTGCTGTATTAGTGACTATTACAATTATTTTTGCGTTATTGTCATTGTATTGTAGCGACCAGTGACACAGTACGTGTGTGCGATAACAATTTGTGGCATGTACTTGTTATCGCTGACATGCTTACGGTGTAGACACCGCACACAGTACTTTTCGTGTTATCACTTTACAAGATGTAAATCATTCTCCGGCGACAAGTAACAAGTTCAATTCTGGAATAATCGAGGACTTTCTAATTATTACTCATCATTCGGGAATACTCAGGATTTCTTCGAGTTCCCGTCTAGAAAGTTCGAAAGGTGTATATATACTGATCATCTTTAGACCGAGAAACAGTTAGTTGGAAGAAAGCATCAGTGCGCGAATTAAAACCGATAATAGACAAAGTGATATAAATAAATTGTTATATAAATAAGTGAATTGTTGTGATATAAATGGTAGTTCTAAGTTAGTGTTTAAGTGTTATAAATAGTGGTAAATAAATAATTGTTTAAATAAATAGTTTGACTAGAAAATTCGTTACAATTGGTGTCAGGTGTGGAGTCTGCGAATAGATCTCCAAAGAATTTTCTAGTATAATAAAAACACAAAATAAATAAAAATGCCGAAAAATTTGTTCGAGTTGAAAGTCGCCGAATTGAAAAGCGAACTGGAAGAGCGAGACGAAGATACGTCTGGAACTAAGATCATATTACAGAAGCAGCTCGAGGAGGCTTTGCTACGAGAAGGTTTCGATCCCAGCACATATGAATTTGAGGACGAATTCGAAAAGAAATTGGAAATGAAACTAAATGAAAATTCAAAGAATCTGGAAGAAAAATTAAACGAAAATTCAAAGAATATGGAAGAAAAATTAAACGAAAATTCAAAAAATATGGAAGAAAAATTAAATGAAAAATTAAATAACAATCTTGAAGAATTAAAGGAAAATTCAAAACTCCTGGAAGTAAAACTAGAAAAATTCGAAGGATGTTTGGAAGAAAAACTGGGAAAATTCGAGGTTGAACAAGAAAACATAAAAGAAAGATTGGCCCAATTGGAAGAAATGGTTCTGAATCCGGAAAGACGAGAGACCAGTCACCAACCTACGGAAAAGAGGCATAGCGTGGTTGACGGCAAAGAAATCTCCGACGTAAAAGGAGAACAGGTCATTTTCTCCAAAGTGCATATGAAGCTACCTACGTTTGACGGAAAAACATCATGGACCACGTTTTTGACGCAATTCGAAGTGGCTGCAAAAGCTTACAAATGGACGCTAGAAGAAAAAGCTTCCTCACTTGCCCTTGCTCTGCGTGACGGTGCTGGCGAAATTTTGAACACGTTGCCACCGGAAGAATTACTAGACTACCATCGGCTAGCAAAAAGATTAGAGATGCGATACGGCCAAGCACATCTGACGGCTGTGTACCATGTGCAGTTAAAGAACCGACGACAGAAGACAGGAGAAAGTCTTTAGGAATACGAGGCGGATATCGCACGGTTAGTCCGGCTCGCCTATCCGGGCACGGCCGACGATACCCTGGAAAGATTGGCCGTCGACGGGTTTATTGACGGACTAAAAGACGACGAAATACAACAGCGACTCCGACTCGACCGGCC